>JAJOOH010035434.1:0-11072 GCA_029582605.1 Solanum gracilifrons | reverse complement strand
TGCTTTATTAACACTGCATGGGCATCAACTTTTTGACCAATACCAGACAAGTCGTTTCTTATCTCCTTCACATTCTCATCAGCTGCATCAAACCTTCTCATCATCTTCTGCATCATATCTTCAATACGCGCCATACTTTCTCCAGCTTCCCTAGTACCAGATTCCCGATTTTGAGGGGGAACATAAGGTCCAACTCGATCATTTTTGTTGCCATACCTGTTTCGATTGTAGTTGTTGTCACGATTGAAGTTCCCATCCCGAACATATTGACCCTCTCAGTTATAATTTCCATAGTTCAGACCTTGGTTTCCTTGACCTTGGCGCCAATTTTACGTGTTGGATATTTGGGGATTTGGTCGGAAACCCAATGTCTGATCATTCACAGCATAAACATCCTCTTCATAGTAACACTCTTCCACTGGTGGTGGAGTTCTTCTCAAGTAGTTCACAGCATTTACCTTTTTTGCACCTCCACTTACATGCTTCAATACCAAACCCAACTCGGTCCTTATCTGAGCCATCTCTTAACGAATCCCATCCGCAGAATGGTTGTTTGTAGTATGAACGGCAAATGTGTTTCTCCCAGTATCCGACCTCTTAGGGCTCTATGCTTTATTATTGTGAGAGATCTTCTTCAGCTTTTTTGCGATCTGTGCATATGTGCACTCACCATATGAACCTCCAGCACTAGTATCCAGCACTGCTTCATTGTTATCATCCTGACCTCGATAAAAATATTCCTTCAGCGACTCATCATCAATACGGTGATCCGAAACACCTCTTATGAACGAGTTGAATCTGTCCCATGAACTACTTACAGACTCTCCAGGTAATGCCACAAAATTATTGACCCTTTCTTTGTGATTTAGCTTCTTGGACACTAGATAATACCTTGCTAAAAACATATCCCTCAATTGGTTCCATGTATAGATTGAGTTATAAGGAAGCTCAGTGAACCATATAGCAGCATTGCCGGTCAGTGATAGAGGGAACACTCTCAACCCGATGACATCCATATCCAAGTCTGGCCGACCTACACAAATTTTGCAAACAACCCTTATCTTGGCTATGTGAGCATGCGGGTCCTTCGATGCAATCCTGAGAACAAGCCCCTCGCTGTACAGGCTTTTCTAAATCATTTTTTAACCAAAATAATGGCAAGCAGCTGTCTCTCTTTGAATGCCCCAAAATTTTTCATAGACGAAAACTATCAAATTTGGTCTTTGAGAATAAAATCATATTTTGAAACCTATGTGATATGTGAGGTTGTGATGGAAGAAAAACCCTTACAACCTCTCTCTGCAAATCATACAAAAGTTCAGATTAAAGCACTTTCAAAAAAACTTCTACACAAGACAATGTCATCGCATGTGTTTTTGAGGAACAAAATCAAAAGAAAAAAAAGAAAAAAGAAGAAATTTTGCAAGTTCAAAAACAATGAAAAAAATCCAGCATCAACTATCAAAGCAAAAATTGAGGAGGAGCATTTTTTTCAATTGCAGTAACTAAAGAAAAGGAGGAGTGTTGAAATTTGCTTTTAGTTACTGTAATAACTTTTAGTAAAATAAGTTATTTAGTTTGAATAAATTTGAAATTTGAAATTTGAATTTTAGTTAGGTTGTTTTAGTTGTTGAGATATATTAGGATTTTTAAATTTTAAATTATGCAGAATATGTGTTTTATGTTAGCTATTTAAAGCCTCTTAATGCTTAATAAAATTATTCAAAGCTATTGAAAGTCATTTCAATCCATTGAGAGACATTTTTAATCTTTTTGTGCTGCCCTATTCGAAAAAACACCAACAATTGATTGTGTTGTGACTGCTTATATATATGTTTCACTTACTGGAATAGACGCGTGATTCTACCAGTACATTGTGGTTGTGTACTGATAGTGCACTTGCTCTTTATTTGTTGAGTACAGGGCATCTTCAAACGGCTACTGACATACCTCATTTAGGAGATTAGTGAGCAAGAGCGGATTCAAGGGTGAGCCAGTTCTTTCAGGATGCCATGAGTCCACAATATTGTAGTCCATTCTTTTCGGACTCAGATTTTCTAGTTAGACTTACTCATCTTTTTAGTTAGGTTGTACCCATTTTCTTTAGACTTGTTGAACTTTAGATGTTTTGGTACATTGATTTTCAGATTCTTGGGGTGTTTTCTGCAATGTTTTAGTAACGATTTGTTAGACTTTTGGAGTTTATGGGAACTCCACTTTATTTCTACATTTAAATCTTCTGATGTATCTTTAAATGTTTAGTTTTGGGATTAGTTGGTTAGTTGTAATGGTTCTCCCACCTGAGGGATAATGTGGGTGCCAATCACGACGGTCTGGGTCGTGACATTTTTTTTCGAGGGTACATATATTGGAAAAAAGATCTCTACTCCACAAAGGTAGCTGCAAAATTTGTGTACAACTTACCATTTTCAAACACTAGTTTGTGTGCATCTTAACCTTTTCAAACCCAACTCTTGTGATAACACTAGGTATGTTGCTTTTGTTGTTGTGTAACAATATGCTTGAACAGTTTCACTTAAATACAATGAGACTTCCATCGATTTTTCTTGAGGTATTCACTATTGTTCCCAATATGAGAATAAGATGTCCAACCTGATTTGAGAATGAGTGTCACCGAAGGATGATGATTTCTTCATCCCTTATAAGCATTCCTCTATTTTTCTCCTAAATCTAAATGCTCTGGCTTTGTTCTTGGCTCTATATGTTATATCTATCTCTACTATTTTCAAATTATTTTCAACTTACAAAATACAATGTATATGTACAATAATGATTATGATGTATTATATTTATCTTCAACGGCCTGCTTATATTAACCTAACTATTTTCCTTTTGTGATCTCTAAAATTTTATTTGTTTTCCAACTTTGTGCATGCATGAATTTTGAATTAAAATAAATTATTGATCTTAGTTTTTGTATTTAATTACACAATACATGTTCAATATGGTCGAAACACAAAAGAAAAAGAATGAAGATGCAAAGAGCAACAATAAATCTTCTTGAAAGGACAAAGAGGACTCTTCAAAGAATATATTAAAAACAAAAAAATATTCATGGTACGTAATTAATTCATTCAACATCTTAAACTTGATTGTGTTGAATATTATTTTTCTTGTTAACTTTAAGAAATTAATAGAAAATTAATGTCTTTTCAATTGTATTGTTATGATTAAACTAGTTTCAAGGAACGTGCGTTGCACATTTATCCAAAAGTACTTTACATAAATATTGTATTGCGAATGATATATTTTATCCCCTTAAAATTTATTGGTATTGACTAAGAAAATAAAAATAATTATCCTACATTTGTATGATAGAAAGTGCATATATCTTCCTATTGCAACATCATTTCGCTTCTTCAATTCAATTTATTAAGAGAATGGATCAACAACCAAGAGGAACATATTTATGTGGCTGAGACAATACTGATTTACTTAGTTTTATTCAATTCATGTTTTTCCTTTTAATTACTTTACAATGAAGGACTGGAGATACGTGATGGTAAATTTTATTCAATTTAAATCTTGTTTTATTTCTCAATTTTTTGCCCTTGTGTTCATTTATATATTTGTGTTTCATTTTAGCAAATGTCTTGATTATGAATTTATAGACCATTTCTAATAAATTTTAGAAGACTAATAAAATTTAAAAATCTTTGATTTTTCCTTCTTGCAATCCTATTTCAAATTAAATTTTTTTTGTTGAGGGTATATCAAAGAAACTATCTCCACCCTAAAAAGATAGTAGCAAAATTTGTGTACATCTTACGATTTTTAAACTCTGGTTTGTGTAGATCTTACACTTTTCAAAGCATAGTTTAAGTACATCTTAAACTTTTGAAATCCAACTCTAACACTGCCAAGTTTCTTTTGTTGTTGTGTAACGATATGTGTGAACAATCTCATTTAAATTCAATGAGACTTCCATGGATTTTTCCAAAGGCATTCACTCAATTTACAAATATGAGAACGAGAATCACATCCCGATCTAAGAATGAGTATCGCCGAAGTTTGATGCTTTCTTCACCCCGTATAATCATTTCTCTATTTTTCTCCAAAATCTAAAAACTTTATTTTTTTTCTCAAATCTATTATAATATCAATCTCTGATATTTTTTTCAAATAATATTCAATTTATCAAATACAGTGTATATGTACAGTGATGATTATGATATATTTTATGTATCTTTAACGACCTATTTGTATATTAACCTAATTTTTTAAATATTTCTAGAATTTCATTTGTTTTTCAACTTTGTGCGAGCATGAAATGTGTGTTTAAATAATTAGTTGATCTTGCTTTTTGTATTTAACTCCATAGAATATGTTGAATATGCTTGAAGCGCAAAATAAAAATAAAGAGGTTGTCAAGAAGAACAAGAAATCTTGTCGAAAGGACCAAGAAGACTCTCCAAGAAGATATACATAACAAGTGAAAGCAAAAACAAATTATGGTACTTGATTAATTAATTCAGCATCTTATACTTGATTATGTTGATTATTATTTTCTTGTTCACTATAATAAATTAAAATATAATTAATATGTCTTTTACATTTTAATCTTATTATTAAATTAGTTTTGGGAATGTGCAATGCACATTTATACCAAAATATAAAAAATTACGTATTGTATATGACATATTTTATCCCCTTTAAATCTATGTGTATCTACATAAAAGTTCCATAAGTTTTACGAGAAAAAGTACAAATATCTTCCTATTACAATATCATTTTGCTTCTTCACTTACTTCTGATTCTTAAGGGAAAATATCAACAACCACGAGGAACAAATAAACTCAATTGATATGGTACTGATTTTACTTTTTCGTTATATCCAATTCATTTTTGCCTTTTATTCCCTTACAATGAAGGACTCGAATTACGTGGTACTGAGTTTGATTCACTTTAAATATTGTTTTGATTCTCTATCTTTTTCCCTTGTTTTCATTTATACTAGTTTTCTGACACATGCGTTGCACGTGATTACCAATTTCAAAAAATATATGTTATAGTGAATAGTATTGCTTATATAAACGAAGATTTGATTAATAAGCTTAGGAAAAAATAATAATGCAAATTCTTTTGTGGATGTTCAGTGTGGATCATCATATATATCTCTTATTCATGCAAACCTATGAAGATGGTCAATGATAAATTTTATTAGTTAAATGCAATTATGTATATATTTATTTCAATTTGATGAGGTTCAATCATGTAATCAGTCTTATCTCACTAATTTTACCTTATAGACAATATTTGTTTTGTATTTTTATTGTCATCTAACCAGATGTACTTTGCATTTGTTTTCTACATTAAATTGATTAGATGTCATATGAACATGTGAAGAGAACAACTACATTTTATATTTTCACATATTTTCACATTTGTTGTGAGTTTTAAAAAAAAAATAGAACTCGAAACGTTTTAAAATAATATATTTTGGAGTTAGAAGATCTCGTTAACTTGATAATACATTTGTGACATATATAATACTTTAATTTAAATATAAATACCTACCCAAATATAAATAAATATTTGCATTAATGAAAATATTTATCTCATAAAATTATCTATTAAATAAATAATAAAAATTAAACTAATACAAACTTCAATTGACGTTATTACAAGTCATATGAACTTCTCTTAGTCTAAAATACTGAAATATTAAGAAATAGTAAATAAGTAAAACAAAAGGGCAATGTTTATATAGTAATAACTATTTTGAAGTAAACTTCCTGAGAGTCTAAATCACATAAGTAGCATTGATAAATAAAGTCATTCTTTTGTCTTGAGCATCAAAAACAAATTGTGACGATTCTCTAAATTTTGGAAAAAGATATTCAAAAACATATATCTACATCAAAAGAGAAATTGTTAACAAAAACAAATAAATTTAGACTACAACATGTTAACTTCATATAGTGGAACATTACATACTATTGTATATATTAAGCAAAATAATAATTATTATATCATCAAAGTTAAATTATTTTCCTCAAGTACTCGAGGTTATGGAATATACTCTCTTAGGATAGAATGACTTACTCCATCAGAATAGTGGTACCTCATATTCCGCTAAATTTCGAACTCACTCAACGACAATAAATTACCCAAAGAAAATTTAAATGCAAGAAGAAGAAGAGTAGAAGATTAGAAAAAATTATGTTTGGAAAATGAGAGGAAGTCCCTCTATTTATAGTCAACAAAGGGTAATATGAACAAAAAAAAATTGCGTCTAATCTGAAAAATCATGATCTTTTCGAGAAGTCACAACACTTTGGAAAAGTCACAACTTATTGAAAAAGTTACAACTCTTTTGAAAAGTCACAATTTATTGAAAAAGTCACAACCCTTTGGAAAAGTCACAACTTATTGAAAAAGTCACAACTATTTGGAAAAGTCAAAATTCATAGAAAAATCATAACCTTTTGGAAAATTCACAACTTATCGGAAAAGCCACAACTCATCGAAAAGTCACAACCTAAGTAAGGGATATTATAGTAATTTAATATTCAAGTTAAGAGTTCGTGCTTTTAAGGTAATATAGATATAGATATAGATATTTGTGGTGCAGTTTAGCATGTATCTTGATTTTGAATTTAAAAATCAATTCTAACAAACTCTACAAGACTACAAGACTAACAAATGTTTGATTTTTACTTCTTGCATTCCTGTTGCAATGTCCAGGGTACGTATATCGAAAAAATATCTCTACTCCGAAAAAGTAGTGGCAACGTTTGTGTAGATCTTACCGTTTTCAAACACTATTTTGTGTGCATCTTACCCTTTTCTGATATGACCCAAGCCTACACCCTGCATGTGGCCGGCACTGAAGAACCATTGCAGGTCCCCAAGCGAACCCTCATCCTAACTGACTACAAGCGGAAGACTAACTTAAGCATACATAAGCATCAAATTGAAAGAAACGTTTGAAAACAGTTTACTAAATCTCAAAACGTTGCCGAATATACTGAGTATGAAATATAAGTTTTAAATAAAACATCTCAAACTGAAAGACTCTCCAAAACTGTCTATCTATGAAGCCTCTACTATACAAACATGAGTGTTGGGACAAGACCCACGACTCCTCAAAAGAACTACTACTAACAACTCATAAAACTGGAGTACTCCGAAAGCAAGGCGGTCTCCCTCGTTAGTCATAAGAAGACGAGCGGATGAAGTGATCTCAACAGACTCTTGTCAATGATCATAACAACATGTATCTACATCATTAAAAGATGCAGGTCAAATGACATCAGTACATTAAATGTACGAGTATGTAATATAGGTGAATAACAAATAACTGAAAGAAAGGACTATAATAGATAACAATGTACTCAAGCTGAATGTAAAAAAATAAAAGTGTAAAATCATTTAAAGATTTACAATATACTTTTTCATCTTTGTACTGAACATAATAAGTCATATATAAAAATACACTTTAACTCTATTTGGAGATTCTTTAACCGAAAATCATCACTATGAGCTACATGATGATACAACAACTCGCCTGCGCTGTTAGAACTGTCATATACCTTGCCGGGATATAGGAATCCTCAACTAACTCGATCCAATAAGCTATGCTTAAAAGCATTAAGGAATCATCTAAAAATTATGATCCTTTACCCATGTTGGCATACATGGTTTATTCGGATTTCTAGTTGTCTGAACTCATCCTCATATCGTTGCTCAATACTACTCCCAAAACAATTAATATAATTGTGTCCTCAATTAAGCCATAATTGTGTCCTCAATTAAGCCATTTGAAAGAATTGACTTCTTGCATTACTTGAAATACTTTTCAACATATATATGAATAAAATAATAGTAGTAACTCTTTTTATCAAAATGCATCTTTACTTCTTCAAAAACTCAGTTTAAAACTCAAGTGTTGGCTTTGAAAAACTTCTCACGATTTATAATTCAAAATAGGGTTCATTCTGAATTATAGACATGAACAAATCAACTCAAGGATCTCAATAAAAAATATAGAAATTCAATACTTAGGAATAGAATTTCAAAAGAATTAGGAATTCAAGAACACAAAATCAACTTATCTCAAGAATACTCAAATTTAGGGGTAGAATCTAGATTTCTCTTTACGGGTTTGAAATTAGATGTAGGGTGTGAGGAGGATATAGTTCAATACTATGATAGCCTTACATACCTGAAAGAACAAGGTTCTTGAAAAATCTTTAAAAAGGATTAGAAGCCTTGAAACCCTAGCTTGAAGGAGAAAAATCAAGAAAACCTTTCTTGAGATTCATGAATTAGTTTATTGAAATCTCTATGGCCAATAATTATGATTTTCTTAGTTATTTATAATTGTATGGAAGGATTTGAGTTGGAAGAAATGAAATTCTTGGATAAAGACTTACCTTGAAGAAAAATCTTGAAAAATATTGAAAGAATCTTGAATGGAGTCTTCTACTTGGATATTTCCTTACGATTTTTCCCTACGGTTTGAGAGAGAAGAGAATGATGGATTATAAGATGAAAATCTGATTGTTTTGAGTCTTATATTAGTCAAGAAATTCGCTTACGGTTTTCTTGGAGGCAAAAAGATAAAAAGACCCTTTTTAATATTTTTCCATCGGCTAATTCGTCACTGCACTATATTAGTTACTACAATGGTCATAACATTTTACTCAGAAACTGGATTGACGCAAAATATGTGGCGTTGGAAAGTATATTCAAATACCTTTAATTCAAGTTGTTAGGGACCACGTAACTCTTTATATTCTAAGAGATATGGTTATTTTAAGTTGACCTCAGTAAAATCTTATGTCAAAACCTAATCGGTAAGGAAACTTTCAACTCAACTTTGTGCTAGGAGTTTTTCATGAGCTTAATTAATATCCAAAATCATTCCAACACTAAATAATTTACCTTTACATATATGGGAAATTTTAGAACAATCCAATATGACCCTACAAGTAAATGAAGAATGGTTCGAGTCTTAACTAAGAAATTTTCGAGGTGTTACATTTTCAAACTCTAATCTTATGATAACACTAGGTATGCTGCTTTTGTTGTTGTGTAACGATATGTGATTAGTCTCTTTTAAATACAATGAGATTTCCATCAATTTTTCCAGTGGCATTCAGTGGCGTTCCTAATATGAAAATGAGATGTCCTACCCGATTTGAGAATGAGCGTCATTGAAGGATGATGCTTTCTTCATCCTTAATAATCATTCTATTTTTCTCCCAAATCTAAAAGCTCTGGTTTTGCACTCAAATCCATATGTAATATCTATCTATGAAAATTTCAAATTATTTTCACTTATGAAATATAGTGTATATGTACAGTAATGATTAGGATATGTTATATGTATCGTCAACTGCCTATGTATATATTAACCTAACTATTTTCCTTTTTTGTTCTCTAGAATTTTTAGTTTTTTCTCAACTTTTTGAGTGCATTATTTGTGAATTCAAATAATTTGTTGATCTTATTTTTTTGCATTTAATTCCGCTGATATGCTAGAAGCATAAAAGAAAAAGAAACGGATGCCAAGAGTAACAAGAAATCTTCTGTAAAGGACCAAGCAAACTCTTCCAAGAAGATATTACATAACAAGCAAAACAAAAAAAATTGTGGTACGTAACTAATTCATTCAATACCTTACACTTGATTATGTATATTATTTTCTTGTTAATTTTAAGAAATTAATAGAGAATTAATATGTCTTTTTAATATTAATTGTATTATTAAACTAGTACTGGTAACGTGCATTGCACGTGTATCCTAAAATACATTACATAAATTTTATATTGAAAATGACATATTTCCCCCCTTCAAATCTATTGGTATTTACTAAAAAACATAAAATTAAAATCCTACATTTTTATGATAGAAAATACATATATCTTCCTATTACAACATCATTTTTCTTCTTCAGTTACTTCAAATTATTAAAAGAAGAGATCAACAACCAAGAGGAACATATATATGCGATTTAGATGGTACTGATTTACTTCTTCATTTTATTCAATTTATTTTTCTCTTTTATTACCTTACAATAAAGGACTCAAATTACGTGATGGTGAGTTTGATTAAATTCATATCTTGCTTTGTTTCTCCACTAATTTGCCCTTGTGTTCATTTATATATGGGTGGTTCATTTTAGCATCTGTCTGAATTATGAATTTATAGACCATTTCTTATAAATTTTTGAGACTAATAAAATTGACTAACTTTTGATTTTTCCATCTTGCAATCCTATTTCGAACTTCTTTTTTGTCGAGGGTATATCAAAGAAAATATCTCTATCCCAAAAGGGTAGTGTCAAAGTTTGTGAACATCTTACGATTTTAAAACACCAGTTTGTGTATATCATCCCCTTTTTAAACCCTAATCGTGGGATAACACTTGGTATGTTGCTTCTATTGTTGTGTAACGATATATGTGAATAATTTTATTTATATACAATGAGACGTCCATCAGTTTTTCTGAGGGCATTAATACAAGCTCCCACTATGAGAACAAGAATTTCATCCTGATCTGAGAATGAGTGTCACTGAAGTATGATGTTTTCTTCATCTCTTATAATCATTCCTCTATTTTTCTCCCGAATCTAAAAGCTTTATTTTTGCTCTTAGGTCGATATGTAATATCTATCTCTAATTTTTTTCATATCATTTTCAATTTACGAAATACATTGTATATGTATAGTGATGATTATGATATATTGTATGTATCTTCAACGACCTATGTGTATATTAATAGAACTATTTTCCTTTCGAGATTTTCTAAAAAATTATTTGTTTCCCAACTTTGTGCATGCTTGAATTGTGAATTTAAATAATTAGTTGATCTTGTTTATTGTATTTAATTCCATATAATATATGTTCAATAGGCTCGAAGAACAAAAGAAAAAGATAGAGGTTGCCAAGAGGAATAAGAAATCTTCTCGAAAGAAATCTTCTAATAAATTTTAGAAGACTACAAGATTGACAAATGCTTGATTTTTCCTTCTTGCGTTCATGTCTCAAATATTTCTTTTGTCGATGGTATGTTAATATATATATATATATATATATATATAT
>JAJOOH010035431.1:0-12231 GCA_029582605.1 Solanum gracilifrons | reverse complement strand
AATCTTATTATATATTTGCATCCCGTCACAATCCATCACGAACTCTTATTACCATTATGCTCGATTAGCCCTGACTGTCGCTACAAAGTCAACTTTTTCATCGATATGACACCTCAAACTCAGGTATACTTATCAAATTCAAAGGACTAATCCAATGTATACGCACTTTTTTACTAACATACTTCAATTGCCTTCCCGCAAGTATACTCATTGAGACTTTGTTTATTCATAAGCTTGTCATTCCGGTATCAATCCACTCATTTTTGGCTTAAGATAAAATCATTGGTCCTCGTACTACCCTACTTCTTCTTAACAAACAAGACATGAGCACCCCATGGGGAAACACTAAGACGGATGAATCATTTATCAAGAAGCTCTTGGATTTGAGCTTTAAGCTCTCTCAATTCTATCAGAGCTGTGCGATAAGGAGGAATGGAGATGGGGCGAGTACCAGGTTCCAAGTCTATGTAGGAATCTATATCTCTATCTGGAGGCATACCAGGCAAATCAGTAGCAAACACTCCTCTAAATTCAGACATCACAAGAATAGACTCAATAGAGGGAGACTCAACTTCAACATCCAGAATATGAGCCAATTACGCCAAACAATCCTGCCCCACCAGTTCTTATCCCGCACAAAACATATAACCTTAGTTGACTTAGGTTTGCCCCTTCCCACTCTAACCTTTCCCTACCCGGGATCCCTAGAGTTACCGACTTAGCATTACCATTAAGCACAACATAAGAGGGGGACAACCAAGTCATGTCTAAGATTATATTAAGCTAGTCATATCCAGCATAACCAAATCAACCCAAATATGAAAATCCATAACACAACAGGACAACACGATATACATGGGTGACTATGACTTACTCTTTAACTAGGGTAGAAACATGGATGAGTGCATCAAGTATATCATAAATCATATAAAATTCTGAGGCAAATAGCACAAACACATAAGAATAAGTAGAACCCGGACCAAACAATACATTAGCAATCCAGTCACAAACAATAATAGTACTTGTGATCACTGCATCAGACCCTTAGTCTCGGTCTTGCCCGAAAAGGCATAAAACTTAGCCATGTCATCTTGACGGGCAACTTCATTGTCTGGTTGCACTGCTCATCTACCCGCATTACCATTTCCCCGACCTCCACGGCCTCGCTGATTTCCTCCTCATATGCCCAGGTTCTCCATAATTTTTACACACTTAATAATTTAACCAAGTAAATATCGTTGCTATTGGAGCAGTCGTATCTTGACCCTTCTTGATATACAATCAATCCAGGAAATCATAGTATAGTTTCCAACCTCAATTGGCATAACTTAAGTTCATCATTCGCTAAACAACCCATACATGTTATGACAACAATAATAAATGCATTTTCCAAAGTAATGGTGTTCATTACCTAACCGTCCATTACCAAAACCTCTTGAATGTTGTCACCTATAAACTTGAATCTGCAAATCTGACCTTAATCCCTTCACAAGTGACGATAGTAGCTAGCGAACCCTACAAAACTCTTAATTTCAGTCACAGAACTAGGTCGGACCCAATTCCTGACTGCTTCAATCATTTGGAGATCTACCATTACTCCTCCCCTTGAAACTACATGCCCTCAAAAGGCAACCGGTGTCAACCAAAATTCACACTTAAGAAAATTTTGCATATAACTTTTGTTTCCCAAGAACACCCAGAATAATACGAGGATGGTCGACATACTCTTCGTTAATTTTTTAATAAACCAAAATGTCATCAATAAACACTATAACAAACTAATCAAGAAATGGTTTAAACACACCATTCATCAAACTCATGAAAGTTGCAGGTGCATTTGTCAACCCAAACGACATACCTAGAAACTCATAGTGCCCATAGCGGGTCCTAAATGTCATTTTTGGTATATCCTCAGGCCTAATATTTAACTGATGATAGCCAAACCTTAGATCAATCTTAGAGCAAACTGATGCACCCTGCAACTGGTCAAAAGATCATCTATCTGAGGCAGCGTATAATTGTTTCGAATGGTGACCCTATTCAACTGTCGGTAGTCTATACACATCCTCTCTTGCTAGTGATGGTGTTACCACGTTTATTGCTCTAGTTCATACCATAGAGTGAAGGAGGAAAGATATAAATTGGATTCAAGTCATAACACGAAGGATTAGAAAGAAGTGAGTTTTTCCTAAAGTCTTATAGCCTCTCGAAGAAAAGTACGGACGTCTTCGTACCGTTCCGCAAGACTCTACTAAACTCGTTTTACTACAATGAGATCAACGAACCTAGGGCTCTAATACCAACTTTGTCACGACCCCGACCGTCGTGATTGGCACACACACTAACCCTCTGGTGGAAGAACCATTAATATTAATTGGCTAACCAAGAACTACACAACTAAATCAAAAACTAAGACATTTAAAGATACGAAAGCATGTTTAAATGACCAAAAGAAATACAGAGTTCCCATAAACTCCAAAGGTTTAAACAAATAGCTTAACCAAACTAATGTGGAAGTCTTAACCCTTAGAACCTGAAAGTCATTGTACCAAAACTCTACTAACAACAAGTCTAAGAACAAGGGGTACAACCCCGAAACTAAAAAATACCTTAAACAAATAGTCTAAGTCCAAAAAGAGTGTACTTAAACAAAAGAGATTCATGGCAGCCTGGAAGAACTGGCTCACCCTTGAATTCGATCACGCTCAATAGTCACCTAGTTGAGGTCTATCAATAACCACCTGAAAATATGCCATGTACTCAACAAAGAAAGAGCAAGTGTAGTATCAGTACACAACCATAGTGTACTGGTAAGATCACACGGTTATCCCAATAAGTGAAACACATGCAAGTAACCACAACATTATAAACATGCATATACGGAACATATACAATATTAGTCATATTTTCAGGATCAATGTAGTATTCCACGTTCTCAATAATACATATTGTTTATTATTTTAGAGCAACAAACAGTCTTTCAACCTCAATCACTATTATATATAAACGTAATCATCACAAGTAGATACACAACACAATTCAATGGTCCTCTCACAGAACTCAATTCAATGGTCCTCTCATGGAACTCATACCCAAATTTTTAGTGTACCGGTACGTGGTACCCGATCCAAGTTAGTGTGTCGGATCGTGACACTCGTTCAAATGTTTATGTCGATACGTGGCAACCGAACCCAGTTAGTGTGTCGGATCGTGACACCCGTTCCAATGTTTATGCTGGTACGGGGCAACCTATCTCAGTTAGTGTGTCGGAACGTAACACCCGATCCATTTAACAAGCCACAATCACAATCACAAGTACATTCTCATAATCATACAATCAAGTCATGATTCATGGCATTCAATTATTCAATTTTCCTCATTCACGATTAGTGTGATTAATAATGCAACATTTTCATACATGCATGCATTATAATGAAACAAGTACAAACATATATCACACAACATGAAATCACAACCATCACCTACCTCGAAACCAAACTTGAATCCTTCTAAGACAATTGAGTCTTCCGTTTCCGGTTTCCTCCCGCTTGTTCGTGGTCCAAAAACATACAATTAACACAAGGATCAATAAACGAGGCCTAATTACCCAAATTATAAGCAACATTATCGATCCTAGGCCAACCCAAGATCCTAATATCCAAATTAGGGCTTTTTCCACTATTAACTTCAGATCAAACCTTCCCCCAATGATAATTACCCACGAAACTACGTTCTACGGATCAAAAAATAGATTCGGAGCGTGAAAACCTTACTTTTAGCCTCAAGAATGGTGGAAAACTATCAAGAAAGCACCTGGAGTCATCTCTTAGCTCTCAAAGTCGAAAAATGCAGAATAAAACATTTTTGAGGTTTATTTCCGACTTAAGTCGCGTCTTTCCCGCCATAACGGTCCTCACCCCGCTCCAGCGGCCTCGCCCTGGCAGGAAAATCCAGCCTTAGCGGCTTGCACAGAAACAATGAGAAAATTTAAGAATTCCAAACCCCAATTTCACAACACACCTTCATTCTATGACACTCAAAAACTGCCCTCTCACGCTAAGATTGATTTTGGGAGTTCTACTAGCCCGAATTCAATTCTGTAAAGTCATATCGGTTCCTTAACGTCTTAGTTATGTACTCATATAATCAAATTCAAAATTAGATCTCTAATTCATTACCAAATCTCTCTAGACCTCACTGACTCCGATTTCAACCAAATCTAGACTAGGCAAGAAATTCTCAAGTTACTACCAATAGTTTTCCAGCCCAAAAACTTTTAACGACAGAATCATGTCGTTATATTTTCAAGATTTCGATTACAAGGTGACTCTCCATTCTCTTTAATAGGTTGTTGCTTGTTTCTTTCTATTTGCCCTTCTGGATGTAACAGATTACATTTCTCCACATGGTGACTCTTAACCTTGCAGTGGGAACAATAAGCTGGTAGCTCCTCATACTCGATTTTCTGCTCAAATGTAACCATTTTTCCATGTTGATTCCTTACTTCTAACTGAACTTTGTGGATAATAGGTTTATCCAGGCCGATTTCAACCCTTAGCTTAGCAGTGGTCGGCCTTGTTTTCGATGTAATGGCTTTGTCCATGACTAGTGGTGTTCCTATGGGGCTTTCTATTCGACATAGAGCGTCCCATTCGTAGTAATGCCATGGTATGCCATGGTAAATCAGGTAAGTTGATCCAAACTTAAGCTAAGGTTGATTCTGCATTGGGTTTAAAATTAGTTGTCCATTTCAGAATTTTCATGGATACACTATTACTAAGCTGAATATCAGTCATCAAGTGTACATTGTTAAAATCCACCTCATTGTCTACATCTATGAATACATGAAATATGTCCTTAGCTCCTATTTTGACTTACTCTTAAGAGTAACAGCTTTATCGAAATCATCTCTAAATTTATCAATTGCAGGCCTACCTCTTGTGAATTTTCCGACTACCGTCCATCGACAAGTTTCTGCCAGTAACTCGTGTTCTTCATTTGTGAAGATTAAAACCGCTTTACCATCAATCACTTCATGAGCTCTTGGTGGTAGCCTTACTTTGAGCTTCGGGCTATTCCCTATTTTGACTCCTACTGCTCCAACATATGACTGTTTTTGGGTCTGGTTGGCACCTTCATCAATTTCCATGTCATTTCTGTTCTGGAAAGTAGAGTTCTCAACATTTGATTTGTTCCCAACAAACTTTGGATCTGGGGATCTGGGAGTTGAGGGAGGGGGGTCCAAAGATGTCGATGGAGAGGCTCATGGAGCAAGATTTGGGGGAGACCCGTTAGGGCTCTTAGAAAAACTAGTCGTTGTTGGGGATTTTTTATCAGAATTTAGTGTTTTCTTTCAAAGTTTATTGAAGAAGAATATAGATCAAAAGGATTAATAATAATCGTGTAGATTACTGAATTAATATTAAGGGTCTGTTTGGAAAGTCACCAGGTAATTGAAATTTACGTAATTACTATGGTAGTAAATACCAACTTAGTAACTATATAACCTAGTAATTACGTTGACATGTTTGTTTGCCGTTGTATAATTATAGTCTAATTACAAATGCACTGTTTGGTTGCAGAATTGCATTCATAAAGTTATATTAAAATTTTAAAATAAAAGTTAATTATCTATAATTAAAAATTAATATTATAAGACAAATAAGAGACTTTATAAATGATATTGAATTAAATATTTAAGAAGTATATTATCTTTTGAAAATATATTAATCAACAAACATATATTCTTAACTAATATTATAAAAAATAATTGATTTTATGTCTTTTTCAACCTAGTATATATTAGATAAATTAATAATAAAACTAAAAGTACAAGATTTATATGAACATCATAAAATTCATGTTTACAAAAAGATTAATATTAAAAATATAATGTCATAATTTTTTGTTAAAAAGATAATCTATCAAGTTTAACTAAAAATAAATGACTTGCAATGTGAAACATCAAGTCAATACTACTAAAACGAGTGAAATTGAAAATATAACATAACTTCTAAATTCGGAAAGAAATTTAATGTAATACTCTTTTGGAAAAATTCAACAAAATGCACATAAATGTGATTTAAAATAAGATTAAAAAAATGTAAATCTATAATTTTATTTAGCAATGAATTATCCTTCAATTCAATAAATAGAATACTAATAAAATTATGCTAATGAAAAAAAATAGATAATAAGAAAATCGCATGAAATCATAAGAAGTAAAAGTTGAGAATAAGAAGGAAATGAAATATAAATAATATAAAATAAAAAATCCATATTTTTAGAATAATAAAAATAAAAAATAATTTAAAATAATAGAACTAAAAATTATTATTTCTTTAAAAAGAGAAGAAATTTAAAAGTAATCAGCTAGTAATTATACTATGTGATTACCAACAATTCACAACCACTCCCTGAGAATTGGAGAGTATAATTACCCTCTGTCAATTACACAAAATTACATGTTGACCAAATAATTACATGGTCAACCAAACATGTACAGTATAATTACACACAATTACACCTAATCCAATTACAATGATGGCTTTCCAAACAGGTCCTAAATGGAAAATAATCTTAGTCTTTTATATAAATAATAACTCAATATTTAACCAAGTGCATAATTTAGTGTTTTTGTAGTAAGAGCGTCAACAAATAATATTATACCAATTTTTAAAGATGTATGCATAAATATTTAGAATCACGACAATGCCACAAATTCACATGCCCTGTTTTTAGGCTATAAATCACCCCGATTCTGAATAATGTATCATAACGTTCTAAGGCTTTAGTTAGATAAGGCCCAACAAATGATGTTGGCTTAGGTCCATGTCATGAGTCAGAACTCCACAGCAAACAAAATACTAAAATTAAGGAAATTTTACACAACTCTCATAGTGTTAAGAGCTAATTACATTTTATTACTTCTCTATTCCAAATTACTTAACTTTGGTGGAATAAATCCCAAAACGTTCTGATACATCGCACCCTGATTTTGGATATATCCTTCAATGTTTCAATACATCATATTTCAGTTTCGGATATATCAGTCATTATCTGATACATCATGTACGTCTCGATACATCGTGTACGTCTCGATGAATCACGTACGTCTCGATACCTCGCGTAAAGTGACGTATCCGATTGATACATCATGTAAAGTGATGTATCCGAGAATAAGAGAGAGTAGGGATTTTTGTAATTTTTTTCAAATGATGGAAATTTTAGAGAATATGGTAAAATAAGTTGTGTATTTAGGTAAAGTTTTTTAAAATTAAATTGAAAAAGGGTTAGACCCATTATCCACCAAGAAGGAATCGTGCGCCCCAAACCTTTGGAAATTTTTCAATAAAAATTACATAAATACAGAACTTAAAATATCATAATTTCTAAATTTCCTTGCCATTTAAATTTATTTTAAAAATCCCCCACATCCCTATCCCTCTCGGATACTTCTATTTCCTCTCGAATACAGTCATTCCCTCTCGGATACATCAATCCCCTCTCAGATACATCCCTATTCCCTCTCGGATACATCTATATCCCCTCTCGGATACATTCTTCTCATTAAGTAATGTATCATTTGCAATGTATCGGACAACCAAGAAATGTATTCGAGATCAATGTAAAATTCAAGATTTATGTAATTTGAAAAAAAATTCAGGATAGAATATAATTTGTAATGGCTTGGAAGGTCTTTTTTAGAATTTTTTGTAAAATTACCATTTTACCCCTTTTGATTGTTGCCCCAACACATTTCTGATTGGTTTTGATCTTTGAGCAAAAGTTGTGAATACTGAAAATTTTGGAGTTTTGAAAGGCTAAAGTTGTTAAAAAGTGATTTTGGTGTCTATTAGAGTTTCGAGTCTCAACATAAAATTATGTTGATTTCATCAGTCTCGAAATGTAGAATTTGGTCTAAGAGAGTGGCCAGATTCAGATTTGGAGTCTTTTCGTGGAAATAAGGACCTAAGTTGGAAATTGTTGAAATTTTAGCCTTTGAGTTAACTATTATCAACATTAGAGATTTGAATGCTCGGATCAAATTTACGAAGTAGGGGTCGGCGATTGCAATGATCGCGTAAGCGATCCAGAGTTCGCGAAATTTTGGGATTTCTCCCCCATTATTCATTTTTTATCTTTGAGGATTCAGTTGAGGCGATTTTAAGATAAAATATTTGGGTAACAATTCTTAACTCTAAATCCTCTGTTACCCAATATTAAGAATGATATTTAAGTGATCAAAACAAGGTTTGTGGATGATAAAATTGGGGGTTCTTCTAGAACCCAACAGCTTTGATGGACCTAGCAGCAGACGGACGGGCCGTGCCGAAATTCAAACCGGACCAGACTCTTCTTTAGGGTTGTGCAAAAACTGAACCGACCGATAAATCGAACCAAAAAAAGTGTTATTGGGTTATTGGGTTAACGATAATTTAATGATTTTACAAAAAAAAAAATTATTGGGTTATCGGTTCATTATTAGTTTTTATTATTGGGTTAACCGATAACCCATTAAGAATATAATAATTTACTATTTTAATTTTTAGTTATACATATATATAATATATTAAACAAAAAATATTAATATAATTAGTAGTATATTAGACTAAAATTATAAAAACCCTACGCAATAATTAACACTACTTAACAATTTACTCTCCTCTCTACTTTTAGTTATTTAACCTTTAGGTTTTACTTTTTAGTATTACTTATTTACTTTAGTTAGTTTATAATTGACTAATATTAGCTTTTGCATGATTGTAAATATCTGCAATTTGATTAACGTCAGGAATTCAAATTGTTTTTTTTTTTAAAAAATAACGTAAGAACTTCATTTAGTTACCATAAGCATGACCTCATTTGCTACTGTTTTGACTTTTGTCTATGATTTGGTTTTATTTGATTCTCTTTATTGCATAAAAGGGACTTCGTTTTATATATTATGGTGATCGAAAATTGACCAAGTCTTTGTTGTGATGACCAAAATACAACAAGTTGGTCCTTGTTGTCTCGTTTGGAATGATTATTTCGAATGCGTATCGCGTCAAATTATTGGATAAGTCATATATTTATTTTGAAAGAATTTTCTTATTGGTTAAACCGAAAACCGAACCGTTAAAGACCTAAAATCGATAAACCGAATCGATAATACTTAAAACCAAACTGAACTGACCGATACACACCCTACTCTTCTTTGTTAGAGAATTGTGAGTTGATTTCAACTCCTTTTTAGAAATTATTTTCACCAATGAGTTCTAAATGCTTTGGGTACGTATCCAAGTAATGATTTCCAAATTTAAACCTCATTTCTGGAATCAGATTTTTTAAGTCGATTTGACCTCATTTTTAAATTGTTTGATATAGGTGTTGTTAGTTTCGAAATCTCATTGTGAATACTTGTTTGACTAAATTGCGTTGATTTGAGTATCGTTCGGAATGGAAAATCTCAAGTCTCTGAGTGATTTTTGATCGATTAAGACAATTGAACCTCTAAAACCTTGTTAAAGCTTGTAAAATCTTGTATTCTCTTCATTATGTGAGTTGGGGAGTAATGAGAATGAGATGATGAGTTAAATTGCTCATACTAAATAACTTCGCGATTGGAAGGGGATTAAAGAAAAAGACAATGTGTTAGGTATGATGCATTGGGCACTGTGTATTGCCTTAGGTGTTGATTTTTTAATCGGTGATTGAGAAATATTGTTTGTGATAGTTTTGTTGTGAATGTGAATTGCTTGTAATTGGCATCTCATTATTATTGTGTTAATATGCCTATTTGTATCAGTTATGAGACACTAAGATAATATTTGTTGTGATATTGATATACTGAGGTTTGTTTTGATAAGTGATATTGATACCAAGGTCTATTTAGGTAGGTGATATTGATGCCTAGGTACGTTCCGGCAAGTGGTACTGATGCCAAGGTTGTTTCCGGTAGATATATGAATCTGGGGTGTTCCCTACAGATTCTGATTTGATACTTATGATTGATGAATTAGATACTTGTGATTGATGAATTTTATTCTTGTGATTGACGACATTGATACTTGTGATTGACGACATTGATACTTGTGATTGATGAATTTGATTATTGTGATTGATGAACCTAATTATTATGATATGAACTTGATACTTGTGATTGATGAAATGTAATTGTTGGACTGTGATCAATTGGGCCTTGTGAACAGTATATTATAAAATGTTAAGTTGGACTGATTTCTATGCAAGTTATAGTTATGGTGGTTCGGTTGTGATGAGAGGAGTACTCGTATTCTAATCTAGCTTTACACCTTGATTTATTGGGTTGCTTGCTTAGTACCGTATTCTATGGTCTTCATTCATTGCTTCTACACTTGTGTAGGTTCTGAGCCCGGATCAGTGTGATTACTTTTCTACATCTTCTTTCGAGACTTATCGAGGAGACTTGAGAGGTAGCTGTTTGTAATTCCGGTGGACCTTCTTGTTTCTTATTCATGTTTTTGTTCTATTCGAGAGACAAAGATATTTGAGACCTATATTTATCTTTCAAACTCTGTTATTATATGTTAGTGGCTTGTACACGTAACAACCATGTTTTGAGTGCAGTTTGAGAATGGCTTAGTTTTGCACTCTTCTATTATTGATAGTTATTTTTTTGCATTTTTTCATATTGTTGAATTTAAGCTGACTTGTATTAGTGGGATAAGACAAGTGTTATCATGTCCATTTCGGATCATGACATAATTAACCTCCAAATGCATAAGATTTTTATACTTTATACAATTTCTCAATTATTGAAAAAAAGAAAGAAAAAACACAAAAAAAAATCCCCTAAAGTTGGCAGCACAACTTACTTTAACACTTAAATTTTACATACGTTTAAACACACCCCTTAATAACTTTTGAGTGAATTAAGTACCACCCTGAGAGTATAATACCACTCTCAACTGCCACATCATAATGTAAGCACCACATCACAGTCATGTAAGCACCACGTCATTAAATGTATTTATTTTTTCGTTTATTCACTTTTTTCCTTAAAACACTTTTTAAAATTCATTACATAATCAATCAATTTATTATAAAAATGCATTTTCTTAAATCAAAATTTAAAATGTGGAGCCATTTTCATTAATTTTAAATTTTTTTAACAAGTGGGCCCCACTTTTTAAATGCCTTCTCTTCTATGCAAATAATTTCTTAACTAAAAATTTATTTTCTAAAATCAAAGATTAAAATGTTGAACCCGTTTTCATTAATTTAAATATTTTTAACAAGTGGGCCCCACTGTTTAAATTTCTTCTCTTCTACGCCTCTTCCTTTCTTTCTTCTTCGTTCATTTTCACCATTTCTGATCCTCATTGAAAAAAATTCTGTCCATTTTCAACCTCTAATGGTTGTTTTTTCTTACAATTCATCATTTTTTGAAAAAAATAATAACATATATTAATTTATTTTTTTTATAACTCTCTCCCTCCCAACCCCACTCCCACAAATCTGCCATTGGGAGAATGAATCTCTTGAAAGTAAAAATTTTTTTGACAAAATGGATCACTCAAACAACAAAGTTTAGATTGAAATCGAATGTTGGTGTTGGATTTTGTGGATTACTAAAAGGCTGATGGAATGGAAGTAGGGTGCAGAGATGGGGTGATAAAGATGAAGAAAGAAATCTATATATATATATATAAAGGAGGAAATGGAAAATCTGATGTGACACAGTTCTTTGATCAGGATTTGTAATTATCTTTTTTCTCAGATTTTTGAGAATTTTCTCTTTATTTTAGGATTTAAAATATTATAATAAATTAATGTTGATCTATTTATATTATTCTTTATTATTACTATTGATGATATAAATGTAGCAATCAATGTAATAATTATTGAAAATTAGTTGGTTTCTTCTTCACTGAAATATAAGCGTTATTTTCTTTCTTTAATTAGACCTAATTATGTGATCATTTAATTAATTATTAATCAGTTTTATTCTTCAAATTTTTTTCACCTTTTTAATACGTGTATAGACAAAGCATACATACCCATATATAGGATATTCTTTACCATACTAATTAGCTCTTCTCCTAAAATTATTTTGTTTTCCTTGTATTGTGTATGTTTCTATAAGGAAATGTAGAAATTAATGTAGTAATTAAGAAATTTAAAAGGTAAGTTTCATTGCAAATTAATAAATGCAAAAATGTGAAAAGTCATTACATTTAATGGCATTTTACCATACAAATTATTATG
>JAJOOH010035429.1:0-12817 GCA_029582605.1 Solanum gracilifrons | reverse complement strand
GGAGGGATCTTTATTTGTATATATGTTTTTGGTTTGCTTCCGCATGTTTATATTGTTATTTGCCTACTCTTGTTTAATTTCTACCCTCAGACCCATTACTTGTTATTTCGGGTTATGGGTTGGCTTACCTACTGGTGGGTTATAGTAGGTGTCATCATGACTTGATAAATCGGGTCGTGACAATTGCCCACTAAACCAACCTCTGGTAGATTTAGACTTCAACAACCCGACATAACTAACTCTAGTAGATTTAGACTTCAACAACCCGACTTAACTAACTCTAGTAGATTTAGACTTCAACAACCAGACATAACTAACTCTAGCTAAGAATTGAAAAGCTCAACAAGAACTTCAAACGATCTGAATCTTTTATAACTTAGGAATAGATGTTACATGATTAACCACAGAAATATAAACCCTAGCAACAACTAAGAACAATGATAACTCTATCTTGTCCTCCGGCTGTTCTTGAGCAATATTCCACCGAGAGAGACTTTTGCTTTTGAAAAAGAATTCTTCTTACTTTTTATTTTTAAAAATGTGATTCATGTCAATGGAGAATAGACATATTATAGGATAGACACAAACATATGAAGCAATTCCATTGGCTGGGGGTCTGTTGTGCTGTGGGAGACATGTACCAACCACAACAGTGCAATGTTTTGAACCCTTCAAAGTTTGTTTTCAATCATCAAATCTCTAGATGCTCAGATACAGCTTAAATAACAACTTCCCCTTTTTGATGATGACAAACTAATACTCAACCTCTTCAACTTTCTTTCGTTCCTTCTACTAGCAGTTCCCATATCAGGAACTGAACTGCCTGCCTTGCCTTTAAACACAATATATAATGTACAATTTTCAAGTTATGTGTAATATCTCGCAACTAGAAATAACTAGAAAGAAGTTTAAAATTTGGAAATAGTCATTTTTGGAAAATATAAGGAAATTTGGAAAATTTTAAGTAAGTTAAAGTGAGTTTTTGGTCAACTTCAAACGACCATAACTCCTAACTCAAGATGAGTTAGGTGTAGTTCCAGATATGGTTCGAAATCTCTTGGAATTATCTTTCCAACACCGTCAAGTTTCCGTGATTCCGAGTTCGTATGAGTAAGTTATGCCCTTTGGAAGTTGGACTGTTAGATTAAGGAAAGTCTAATTCGGGTTTTGGAAGGGTAAACTAGTCTTTTCCTTACCTAATTTGCCTATTTCGTTTTTAGGAACTAATTGGGATAAAACAAGACTTTATGCAGTTTAGAAAATTAGAATTTAAGCTAGGGCTTGGAGAGGAGAAGAAAGAAGAGAAAAGATGAGATAAATCAAGAAAATGCCAAGAACGTTCAAGCTTTGCGAGTGAAATTCGTCGGGGGTGATCCCTACAAGGTATGTGAGATCACATAGTGTTGAGTTAGTTCACCCACACGCTTAGCTTGTTTCAATTCAGCAAAATTGGAGTTGTTTGAATGTTAAGAAAGTGAAGTTCTTGAAGAACATTGTTGAATTCTTGTTGGTTGATAGTTGAATGCCTAGTGTTGATTTGATTCGTTTTTCTGGGTTGTTTTTTGAGTTAAATCTATTGGGTATTGAGGGTACTAATGATCCTAAGTGTTTGGGGAAATAACTATGGAAGTTTAGAGGGTTTAGAGATGAAAAACGAAGGAGAAAGTCGGAATTTTTTGGGGATGAGGGAGGGGCGTCGCGCCAGCCAGCGCTCCCCAAAAAAGTCTATGAAGTTTACCCCTTGGGGCGCGGCGCCAGCCAGCGCTCCCCAACTTGTCCTCTGAAGTTTGGGGCCTGGCGCCCCACGCCTCTCAGAGCGCCAAGGACGTTAGTTCACCCCATTTTCCCCCCATCTTTTCGTATTAGTTTCTAAGTGAGGTACCTATGTTTCCTAGTTGATTCTAACACTCTAAGGTACATCTAAACATCATTAAATCATCCATAAACATGAGATCGTGAACCTTGAATCCATAATCCAATTTAAGGAAAGTTAAGATCAAAGTCAAAGAAGTCAAGAGTCAAGTCTAGAAGTTAAGAAGCAAGTCAAAGCAAAGTTACCTAAAGTTTTCAAGAGTCTTTAACAATGTTTTAAATTCATTCTAAGACTCAAGTTTTCAAGTTAAGCAAAGATTAAAGAGTTGCGTTCATTTCTCAAAAAACTATTAGGGAACTAAGTATTCCCAAAGAAGTTTATAAATGTTTTCACATTTGAGCAAGAAAAAGGAACATCGATTCCAAGAGAGCCTTTGGGATAAACTTTGAGTAATTATCTCAAACTAAAGAAAGAGTTATGTTTTTAAACATATGAGCTAAGTATATTTTTTGGAGTAGTATTGAGCACATAAATGGGGCTGCGAGATCATATTAACTCAAGTCTCCATAAATCATGTAGCCATCATGGGTATTAATGGGTCATACTTTTTAGATGATTACATAAGTTAAGCTAGTGGATCCACTAAGTTAAGTAGGTTCTATATGACGGCAAAGTATAAGACCGTTCTGGCAGCGTGTCAAAAGACGTTATATCACCACTTAGGCTCATAGGGTGGTTGTCGGTTAGAGAAACTCTCACTTAAACTATATTACTTTGTATATGAGTAAAGTTGAGTTTGTTATTGCATTTTCTTTAATGAATTAAGTTGTTTTTACTGTTTTATAAAGCTTTTCATATAATGCATGTGTTTCATTGCTTTATTCTGAGTTAAGTTTATTCATGAGTTGAGAAGAGCCAAGGTAAGTGTTTTCTTCAGATTTCTTTCAAGCCTATATCTTATTTTAGCATTCCAACTCGCATACTCGTACATTTAATATACTGATGCCAGTTGGCCTGCATCTTCTTATGATGCAGACGCAGGTAACCAGGATCAGCATCCAGCGCCTCGTTGATCCAGCTTGAGCATTCAGAGTCTGTTGGTGAGCCTCCTTGCATTCCGAAGGACTCATTTATTTGCTTTCTAGTCTTTCAGATGTTAGGATGATCGGGGGTCTTGTCCCGACATCCCTCTTTGTATTAGAGGCTTCGTAGATAGTTAGTAGTCAGACGTCTTTACATTATCATTTCATATGTTAAGACTTTAGTTGCCATTTTGGCCAAGTTGAATGTTGACCATTAAACATTCTAAGTTATTTCACTGAAGTTATTTGAGTAAGTTCATTTGATTATAGTAAAATGTTTAGAGTCTTCCGTTGAGTCAGTAAGCCAGACCAAGGGTTCGCTTGGGGCCAACAATGGTCTTCGAGTACCGTCCACGTCCAGGGTGTGGGCTCGGGGAGTGACATTATGTAGTCATTAGTCAATAACATTAGTATGTACAATTTTCTTTTTTTTTCTCCTCGACCTATAACTGGTGTAATTTTTTCCAAATGTCTTCCTTCTATTCAACATCTAGCATGGTTTAGCTAATGATTGTCTTTAATTTTTGTTCTTAAAATCAAGCTTATTCCCAGTGGGACATAAATTCTTAAGGACATAGAACAAATCTTGTGAATTATTATGAATATAAAATTTTGCAAAAAAAAAAATAAAAAAAAATAAAAAAATAAAAAAATATATATATATATTACCTTGAGAGACAAAAATTAAAGACCAAAAGAAAATAGCGAAAAATTGCAAATGACCCTCCATTCAAAGCAACTTCTTGACATTCTTAGTTTATTTGTTGGTAATAACTCAATAATGAGTTAAATTGGGCTAGTAATGTAATCTACGACTCGACTTTTTTGTATCAGTTAATTTGACTAACCCTCTAATAGAGGTCCATTTACATAAATAGCCACTTTGTGGTATTGTATTTAGAAGTTAGCCACTTTATGGTATTGTATTAAGAAGTTGGCCACTTTTATGGTATTGTATTTAGAAGTTGGCCATTTTGAAATCCAGATTCCAGAACAGTAATTTAAAGTCCAAATGTAATCATCTGATCTGAAGTTTAAAATTCAAAACTAATCACTCCTACATTTAATTTCAGCATACATACTTATATATTAGTAATAAAAGAAGAGATTATAAATGCATTATGGGCTATTTTGTTTGTTCAAGTTTGACCTATATGACAAATTAGCTTCCCTTATAAGTTATATCTAAGTCTGATCCAAAAGGCTTATTTATTTATATCTATGATATATTATATATATAAATAAATAAAATTACATGTTTTTCCGTTTGAATGAATTGATTTATACTTTTTACCCTTTAGCAATTGTATACTATAATACGAAAATATTTATAAAAAAAATCTTGCAAAAAAATAAATTATTTCAAGGGATATAAATTATAAAATTAAGGAGTAAAGGCGGAAATGACCCGATTTATTATCATTGGAGACATGTTGACAGATTGGGAAACCCAAAAGCTCTAAGAAACACATGTAACTTATTGAAATCATACCACTTTAGAAACTTATTCCTTAGATACATGTTAGTTTGTAATATTATCAATCTTATAAGATTTTGGTAGATATATCTGGATGTATACATGATGTCAAAATTAGGTGTAATTTGTTCAAGATACATTGTATCTAAGTGAATTTCGAATGCATCTGATTTACATAGACAAATTTTTCTCGCCTCCCTCTCATCTCGCTTGCGTATCTGGGATGTATAGACAAATCTCGATCACCTCTCTCCCTATTTCAGTATATCTCGTAACAAAAAATATGTATCTAGGTGTATCTGACTTTAAATCTGGTATGCATTATTAAACAGTGAGATAAAATGTAATTATTTTAAATTATAAAGATTTGTGCAATTAGCTATTTTTTCCTTTTAATTTGTAGATGGTTGTTACTTGTAATCCATCAAGTATAAAGTAGAGCCCAATTATGTGTACAATTAGTTCGGATTAGGCTCCTCTCCATTTCTCTTCTCTTCATTTTCCTCAAGTTCCTATTTGGATTAATGACACATGACATAGATTAAAATAAATGGCAAAGATTTAATTTTCCAAAGGAAATATCTAATCATGATTTAACTAATAAATATATTATATATTTAATTTTTAAAGTTACTATAACCCCCACAATCTTAACAACGTATTATCTTGTTCCTAAATTTAGGGGGGAAAGTTTTCTTCCTAATTTTTTTTACTTAGGATGTTAATTTTATTTTATTTTTAAGTTAATATTTTTATTGCATTTTTTCCTCGAATTTTGCTTTTTAACCATTAGCTATTGAAGAGTATTATTTTTCCTATTTTATTTCACCTTCATTTTTTTTCTATTTCCTCCAAAATTAACATTAGCTATATTTGGCAGCAGTTCAGTATTTAAAAGAAAATTAAAAAGAATCCCACGTAAAAAAAGTAATTAGGAAGAACTTTTTTTCCCTATATTTATGGACAAGATAATATGTTGCTAAGATTATGAGATTATAATAATTTTTAATATTAAATATATATTGTGTTTATTAGTTAAATCATGATTAAAGATTTACTTTGGGAAATTAAATCTGAGCCATTTATTTTAACCTATGCTATGAGTCACTAGTCCAAATAGGAACTTGGAAAAAATGGAGAGAAGAGAAATGGAGAAGAGCCGGATCCAATTAGTTCAAGCATAAAATTGATTAGAAGAAAAACTTCCCATAATTTGATGGTGCTCTGGTATTCCAAGTCCATAGAAGAAACATCACACTATGAATCAAGCCCAAGTTGGCCCATCTAAAGTCGTTTAAACCAATCTGTTTGGGCCTTACCCGTTTGGTTAGAGACTTTCTTTTTCTTTTTCTTGTTGGAAGAATCAACTTAAATAGCCGCTTATATATTTGATCAAACTAAATATAGTCGATGAATGTAATATCATATATATGATAGTGTATAATATACGTATACTGGTTAAAGATTCTTTCCAGATCCGGTACAATTGATCGATGTCATCTTGTAGTATATTGATAAGTATTTCTTCTCTCTTAATTTGAGCTGTTGGATTCAGGCATTAGTATGAAGCCATCTTTATTAGAGATTATTTTACTTCTATGTAAGATTTTTCGATGCGAATTCATATTTAATCGAAGCCCAATATGTATATTACACAAGTTTTTTTGTTTTGTTTTTCTTTTAAAAAGGTTTTCTTTTCTAGTTCAATTCTAGAATTTTTCTTCCAAAATATATTCCACCTTCAAGTTGGGTGATACAGTCCAATCAACTAATAACATACTATGACTTTCACTGTTTCTTCGTATTAAACTACCTTGACATTTTCTTCATTGTCGCCTAAACTGTCTTTGGAATAATTCAGAGTAGAAAAAAACACAGCATATATGACAAGTATTTATTTATATTAGGAATAGAGGAGAGAGTATTTGTTTATCATAATGTAATTATGTTACTTCGTTCATTTTTACTTGTCCACTATTTCTAAAATAGATTTTTATTTTTGCTTATCACTTTTAACATGTCAAGAAAAGACATTTTTTTAAAAATATTTTACCCTTGTTGTTAATTACTTATTCCTGAAATCATTTTCTAAAACCTAAGTGTAATTATTAATAGGGGTAGTGTCCGGGACAGAGCCACCTTATGGTTAGGAGAGTCATCACGACATAAAAAATGATCATTAGCGGTAATTAATTAACGATAATAGCTTAATTGCCGCTAAATATGTATTTTTAGCAGCAATTAGTACTCTTTGTATATGTCTCTAAAGCCTTTAGCGACATTGATTCTAATGACACTTAACTAATTTAGGTAAAGACTTTAGCACTATTTATTAATGTCTATATTTATTGTCGCTAAAAGTTATTTTTGTTGTACATCCAAACCCTCTTGGACAAAAAATTATACTATTTATATATGGTTAAAATAATTTTTGTGTTATATATATAATAGATGTTGAACCCCTTTCAGCTAGTTCGTGTGTCTACTTCTTCAAACCCCTTAGTGAAAATTCTGACTCCATCTCTGCATAGTGTGTTAAAATAATAATTTCAATCATTACTTTTTTAATAAGTCAGTCAAAATAAACGTGTACAATACCCTTAAATAAGAGTTGACCGTTAAAATGATAGTGGGGTGGGAAGGGGTGGGGGGTTTCTTTGACTAGTGAGTTGCCCTTCGTAATTGTTTTGCCTTACACACATGTTAGTTTCAAAGATGAAGACTTGACTTTAGGGCTTTGACTTGGTACTTTACATACCCCTTCTCCCCTCAAATGTAAGAGAGGAAGATTAACGAGTACATAAAGTTTCCAAGATTTTTGGAGGCTCAATTTTATGTGCATTATTTAATCTTGCACTAGTTTAAACTAAAATGAAATCAAATGACAAGAGAAGGATGTTCAGGTAATAAGCATATTTCATATTCAATTTTAAAATTATGAGTTCGAATTAACAAGAAAATATAACTGTGGGAGTTTATATGAAGAGTAAAAAAATTGTCATAAGACAAAAAGAAGCATGAAGCAGAATATGAAATAAATACAAATTCAAGATTTAAAGTTTATTAATTTTTCTAACTATTTAAGTTAATATACAGTAACAAATAAGTTTACAGTTAATATTTATCAGTATCTAGTGAAACACATATACAATCGTTAGTGATATTTAATTTATTTTCTGATTTTGTATATTTTGCTATTTCATTTTTTAAATTTTAATTTTTGCATTAAAATTATATTTTACCTGATTGTAGTCATCCAACATAATCTAAATAGGATTAGAACGAAAATTTCTTTTTATTATTTGAATGTACCAATAAGTTAAAAAATTCAATGATAGCCTTCCCTTTGTTCTAGTTCGTCAGAGAGCTAGATTTAATTTGTCTTAATTCTTTTTTTTGTGTGTGTCTCCTTCAGCCTTTTTCATATTAACTTTCGACAAAAATTATTGAGTTTACATACACCTATATATTACACGTTATATAAGCCTACTAGAAAGTAGGAATATGAAATTCAAGGAAATCAACTTTCTTAATAAGGGTTAAATGTTACCTCCTAAATTCTATAGCGATGATTTTTCTATTTTCAATGCTAGTTGTTAATAATAAAAAGATAGAATAATGACGCCATAAAGAGAAGTAGGTCAACATTTTGATTTATTCATTATGTTTTTTTTTTTTTATAAAAAAAATTAGAATGGTTGGGAGTTGAGAGAATTTGAAGATAAGCAAAGGCTGCTGGGAAATGGACAAATATAGTTGGAGAGTCCTATACTCAAAAAACACTTTGAAAGCTCTTTTGTTGACTTTATATTACCCAAACTTCACATCACCTAAATACCTCAATTAAAAAGCATTGAATCTTAAAATTGAAAGAAGAAATAATGAAAACATTCAAGTTCTCCAATGGTGTGGAAGAATTTGACATCCATGGAAAAAATGAGCGGTTAAGAACAACTTCTTGCTATCATATAAAACATTATTTAATGAATAGTAAAAGCGTAATTTTATATCTTAATTAAACCCACTAAACAAGCACAGAAACACCATATCATATTATAACTCCGATTCAAATGACCAAACCCCTTCATGATTCTTGTCATAGGCAGAATGTGAACGACTTGACGTTACCAAACAGGAGCGTACGTTAAACAATACAATTATACTTCACAATATTTTTTTTGGACATTATGAGAATATGATTTACTATCTTCCCTTGTGTGTAAGTAGATTCTAGGTTAGAATTCACACGTGGACTCAATGCAGACTATGAGTGTGAAAATACCTTATCAGAAATATATACAATGTGAAAGAATTTGCTAATAAATGTAATATCCAATATGTGGACATTATTATTATTCCTTAAATTAGGGTAGGGCAAGGGGATTATAAATTTATAAGAATTATACCTGTACCAATAAACTAAAAGTTTTAAATAACTAATCAACTGCGATATTATAAGATTCTTACTATATAATTTAACGAATGATATATTTTTTTCGCAGATGTATCTCAACAAAGAGATATTAAGTAATTAGGCAAGTTGAACATTCTAAATGTACAGTGTCAAGATGTATGCTTTTGAACCATTTATTAATATAACTATAACCAGATAATATTAAGGCCTATTCAAAGGATGTGACTGGACTTTTAGAAGAAATTGACTTCTCAATATGAAATGTCCAAACAAAAATCTAAATGTTTTTTCTGCCTCATAATTAATATTTCATAAAAGTCGCTACGTTCTTTCAATTTTTTTGACGAAAAGTCAAAGTATATACTATATCTATATGGTCTCGTATTAATATTGGCACTTGGTAAGTAACTGTCTCGTTCACATGCAGACTTTTTCCAGTGTTGGCAAATGGCAACATAATGAGCGCTTTGTATAGTCAATAGTGCAATGTTTTGAACCCTCAATAGCACAAGCAATAATCAGACTTAAAATTTTCACCAAGAAGATTTAAACTGTAAACAAGTAAACGCATAAAAAATAAGATGGATTTAACATTTATAATTTTGTGGATACAATGTAATTTTCTGACGAATGAATTTTAGATGAACACCCTACCCCCGAGCACCAAGTGTGTCAGTTGACAAGAAGGATATTAATTGAAAGTTTATTGTATATAAACTTCTGATGAACAATTTGTTGATAGAGGAGGATATAAAATTTGAACTTTATAGGTTTGTCTTTTCAAATTATAGGCTCAAATTATAATGTCATTTCTGTTTCGATTTGTTTGCCTTACTATTCTTTTTAAATTACTTCAAAAATAATGTCTCTTTCATTTTTTTTAACAACTCTTTTTATTTCATCTTTCCACATGACACGTGTTTATAAACACAACATTAAATGGTAACATTTTGGTACATTCCATATATAAGTACTTTAATATTACAAGATTTTAAAGTTTTTTTTTTGTTTTTTTTAAACTCCATCTTAAGTAAAAAAAATCAGACAAACAAAAACTGACACTAAGGAAATATTTATTAAAATTTTGATATTTTTTTAAGCATACATTATGCTCGATATCGAAATAGTAGGTCGAGTTGAACACCTAAATTATTATGGGTGGATATAGGTAGGCATTAACTAGTACTCTATGTTGAGCTAGAGAGTTTAATATACCTATATATTGTCTTTTGAAAGACAAAAGTTGCATATAAACTTGGATATTCTTTTTACTTTTTTTCGTCATTTTTGTATAAAGTGGCCTCTAGTGGAGAAGAAGAGTTCACTTGTCTTGAAATTAATTTGATTATGTGTAAGATCAGTGTCAATAAAAAAAAAAGTGATAACAAAGCACAATCAATAAATAATGTAGTGAAATGCACTTAGACAACTCTTGTACAAAATTGATTTATAATTACAATATGTGAAGACAAATTTGCTTTTGATCTTATTAAAAAAAGAAGGGTGGGTCCTAGCAACTTGTGTTTATTTTACTGGATTACGTTTTATTGAAAGCAATGTGATCCCACCCCTAATTTATTGCTTTGCCATTTTCCAACAATTCAACTTGTCTACTACTACCAAGTTCTACCCTTTTGTCCATTTTCATATCCAACTCTTATCTGTTTTCTTGGGCTTATCAACAATTGTGGGCCCTACTTTCTTGGGCTAGGCCCAATTGAATGGGCCTCTTAAGTATGACATCTTATTTTAATTTAAATTTTATTGTGAAAATATCGGTCACCTAGTACAAAACGACAATCGATAAAGAAAAATACTTCAGTTACGACTATTAAGCTATATTCATTGGTGAGATTGTGACATTAAGAACGTTGTATACGTTTTGTCATCCCATATCACTTAAATACTCTAGTTACGACTTGACTATTAAGCTATGTTCATTGGTGAGACGGCGACAATAAGAAGAACGTACACCTTTTGTCATCTTGTGTCACTTAAAAGTAAAGAAGAGATGCTACACTTTCCCTTTTCGTATGTTATGAGAAGAGTGTTATATTTCTAAATTTGATAACAATTAACTTTATACTTCAAGTTACTGTTAATGTAAAGTTTTTATAATCACATAAATATTATTGACAGGTCTAAAAGCCACTAGTTCAAAAAGTTTTAGTCACACGATTAAACATTACAGTATATTTCAGACCACAAGTCTTTAAAACCTTCAATATTCTTAATTTTCATGCCGTTTTAAAACTATGTCAAGTAACTTAAAATAGAGGAAAGTATTATGCAAATACATGAAAATAAGACAACTTAAGTAACAAGTAAATGTAGTATATACTATATGTACCACCTTTGTATATGAAATTTCTAGCTTAGAACCTAACTACCATCCATAGGGAAGTGGTCCATCAATTCACATCAGGAAAAAAAGGGATGGACAACATTTTCCACTTCATAGAAGTAGCAATGTATGTGGACTTTGATCAAGAATAGTAGCAATTATGTTTTTACTTTAAGAAGAATAAGACTTGCAAATATGGTTTCTAAAATTACATGGCAAGATTATAATGCTTGGTTCTTTTTCCCTTTTTTCTAGGCGCTTTTTAAACAAATATCATCATAAATATAGAGTGAATTATTGGATGTGATACAAAGTGTGTAACTTCTAATTAGTTTTGGCTTTTCTTTAATAGATAAAATAAATGTTATGATCCACTTTACTTTGTTGATGAATCACTAGTCATAACAAAATATGTCTTAATCACTTTTCCATCTTAGGAACCTAATTATCTTATACAAACATATTGACAAACATTTTCTATATTAATACATTATACATTGTTTCGCAGGATGTATTAGAGCAAATAATACATTTATTAGTCATGGTATTATTTAATTTTTTAGTTGGTTGAATATTTAGCTTATGTATGGGTATACATCATATTCAGTAGTATATACTATGTAACTAAGACATATCAAACCATACCATGATATAAGCAATACAAGGGTTATTAATCCAGATATTCACATAAAAATCCCGTTAAATTCACCGTTTACTTTTTATAGTTGGTATACATCAATTATACATATATTGTATATCTTATGGTTATTTTTAGTTTAAGCAACTCAGTGGGCGATTATTTATGTTAATTCTTCTTATTAAATACATGAGTAAGTTAAGTTAAAAATGGGACTTCCCTTAATACACCACATCAAGGAGTAAATAAAAGATAATCTCAATAATATTAATAATACATCTATCTTTTTAGTACTATTCTTATACGCTCAAATCAAATGATCGACGTGAATAGAGTATACTCTCATACAATGTGCATAAATTCAACTCCCTATTACATACGTTTTCTTCATATAGTTTAGAATAACAAAAAAACAGTTTGGTCAACTAGAGAATAGTGATGTTTAATGACAATAGATTAGTTGATATTGAATGAACTAATTCTTATATCTAACTAATATACAAATAAAAAAGCAGGTATAATGTAGGTGGGTTGGTAGATGACTAATCCATTTACCTTAACCAATCACATTTATATATAGTATATAGTATAAGGGTCCACAAAGGGGAGATAATGAATCAGCAATTGTGGGGAGTAGTCATGAAAATTGGGCCCTTTTGCTGCTTTTATAAATTTTGCATGATGATATAATAGTGGTTAGTAAACTTACCTGACATCATGGCTTAGGCAACTTGACTTTATGTTATACTAGATATGAGACCCCGTGCCAGCACGGGGCCCAATATATGTTACTGTTTCTGTTTTAATTTATGTGGTACATATGAAATTTGAAATTAATCAATTTTTTAGTATGTTTTTATATATTTTAAGTTGCTAATTATTTGTATTTAGAGTATGTTTTACGTAAATATATTAGAAATCACAACAATTAACAAGTTAATATAAAAAAAAACTTATAAAAAATTCATTGACTTTTGAAATTTCATTTGTATCACATAAATCAGGACCGAGTAATATATATGAAAATTACATAAAACGTACTATAACTCA
>JAJOOH010035428.1:0-12159 GCA_029582605.1 Solanum gracilifrons | reverse complement strand
CATTCATGTCGAGGTTTCTATTCGGTGAAGGACTATGCTAAATTGTACTTGAGGGAAATGGTAAAGTTGCATGGAGTGCCTTTATCTATTATCTCTGATCGTGATCCCAAACCGATGGTCAAGCGGAGCGTACTATACAAACTTTAGAGGATAGGTTAAGAGCTTGTGTGATTGATTTCAAAGGTAATTGGGACGACCATTTTCCATTGATTGAGTTTGCTTATAATAATAGGGTGGTATTGGTATGACTCCATTTGAGGCTCTTTATGGTAGGAGATGTAGATCTCATATAGGATGATTTGAGGTGGGTCAAGTTGCCTTGACAGAACATCAGTTGGTACATGAGGCTATGGAAATTTTTTGACTTATTAGAGAAAGATTGAAAGCGGCTCAAAGTCGACAAAAGTCCTATGTCGGTGTTAGAAGAAGAGATCTTGAGTTTAATGTTAATGATTGGGTCTATCTAAAAATCTCACCCGTGAAGGGTCTAATAAGGTTTAGTAAGAGCCGAAAGCTTAGTCCCTGATTGTAGGCCCATATCATATTTTGAGACGTATTGGTAAGGTTGCTTATGAACTTGAGCTACCTAATGAATTGACATCGGTGCATCCAGTTTTCCATGTCTCCATGTTGAAGAACTGTGTTGGTGATCCGACATCTATAGTTCCCTTAGAAGATTTGGGAGTTAAGGAGAACTTTTTTTATGAGGAAGTACCGGTTGAGATTTTGGACCGGCAAGTCAAGAAAATTGAGAAATAAAGAAGTTTCTTCTGTGAAAGTGTTGTGGAGGAATCAGTTAGTTGAGGGTGCTACTTGGAAGGCCAAGGCCGATATGATGTCCCGTTATCCTCATCTTTTTACTTCTACCCCTACTCTAGCTTGATGTATTGATGTTCCTCATGGTTTACTCTTTTGGTGTCATGTGTCTTAGATATTCCCATGATGTCCTCATTTATGCACGTTCATGAAAAAGCTTAAGTTTTGAGAACACAAGTCAACTTGATTGATTTATTCATATTTATGTGCATTTAAGTATAAGTGGCATATAGATTTCATGATATGATATTTTGAACATGCTTTAGCTTGGAGTTAATGTTTCCTCCCCAGATATGTGCATTTATGTAATTGGATGTATGATGGGCAGTTAGGTTTGAGATCCTACCTTCCTTATAATGTCTTGAATCTCATTTGAGGATGAATGATACCAAGGGTGAGATAATGTAACACCTAGGATTCGAGAAAGGGTAGAAATTTCAGTTTTTAAGGATCTGGTGCTAGTTCCTACGATGTAATCCACAGCCCGTGGAACGATCCATGGACCATAGGTGGTGTCCATGGTTGGCCAGATAGTTTTCTCCAAAAAGGGTCTAGATCCATGGCCAGGATCAACAGACCATCAGTGGACCCATGGTCCGTGGATGAGGACTATCGATCAAGGCCTCAAATTTTAGTTTTGACGCTAGATAACTGACTAAAAGGACAGACCATTGGTTGAACCACGATCTGTAGGTCGTCACCATCTGTTGTGTCGGTAGTGAAATTATTAGGGGCTTTTGGGTCTTTTCCTAATTATTTTATCCTAATACTGTGTCATTTTACCCTTCACCAAAACCCATATATAAATGTTTTAACCCCAAAATTTGCCCAATTGAAATCTTTCTCTCAAATTTACAAAAGAAGAACAAGTCTTCCTCTCAAAATATTTCTCACTCTAGAAAGCTTGAAGAAAAAGGGTCCAACCTAGGGTTTCAAGCCAAGTCTCCAATTCCGCCATTAAAGTTAAGCAATTGGCACTAAGGTATGATAGTTTTCATCCATGGAATCCATTCCTCCATGGAGACCCCAAATTCTCCAATTTTCGAAGTTAAAATTCCCCAATTGAGTTAGGGTTTTCTTCTATGTTATGGGTTCTCTTAATTATTGATTTAATTGATTGAATTATGCTATCTTATGCATGAACTGAGTTACTCTCATGTTTTTATGATGATCCCCCATGAACCCATGTAATTCCCACGTTTTTCCAAGTTATGAGTATATAATGTGGGTTTTGGATTATAAAAGAAAAGTTGATTAAATCAAGCATGTTCTCCTGAAATCTATGCAAAGGTTTTAAGGATGCATTGATATTGAAACATTAATAATGTTCCTATTGTTGTGTTGTTGAAAGTATTTCTCATAGACACATGTAAGCATGAATTGTGAAAGGTTTTCTCACATGATAAGGGTTCTTAGGGTTGAAAAGCTTTCTCACCTAAAATGAACCAATGTTAAGGAGCTATCCTAATATAGAGGCAAGATTCTATTACCCATGCTCTCTAATTGAAATGACAAGAGGTGATTACCCATGTCATATGATGTAAGGATAATAGGCGATTACCCATGTTCCTTTAATAGCTAAGATGAATATGAATAAGAACTATTATGTGGAAATTAAGCTTAGCACCGAGTGGACAAATGGCGATTACCCATGTCCCATAAACTATGTGCCAACATAGGATTGTGTAGATATATATTAGCTAGTAGATCCACATAATCTAGACGTTCATGGTCCTCACCATGGCAAGTAGGACAACTCTTTTCGGCGTGGGAGACACCCGATTCCATGATGGTAGCTCTCATGGTCTTATATGTCGGTTAAGGCTACCTCCTACACGCAAGTTTTGATGAGCTAAGGTTACTTCAAGGAAGTATTTCATACATGTTAATATGATAATTATGTGCATTGACCATGTTTTATAACTCATGTTTTCTAACTCGTATCTCACGTATAGCTTGGTTATTGCATCTTATGAAGGTATTTCTCTTTAAGCATGTTTTCATATGTTCTATGCATGGCTATCATACTTGGTACATATTTTGTAATAAAACATACTCTTGCCTACATTTTCCCAAATGTAGGGTCCAACAGTAAGGGTTCCAATTTCGTGGCTAGAGCTCGTTGAGGAGATTCCAAGCTTTTGTTAGTCCTCATGCTTCAAAGACGGACATTTATTATTTTCAGTCTTTCCTTATTTCCGGTTTTTGGAACATGATATACGGGCCTCGCTCAGATTCATTCTTATGTACTAGATGGCTTTGAGACTAATCTTTGGGACTTCCGCTTTACTTTTATAAAATGGTTTGGACTTGAAATTCCTCTTTAACTTTTTTATTCTATTTCTTGTATGATGAAAGCAAAGTGGGTTGTATGGGGCCCTTTCAGGGTCTTATACACCATGTTACGCCTAGGGGCTACCTTGGGTCGTGACAAACTTGGAAATTAGAGCACAAGGTTTTGAAGGTCCTAGGAAGTCTAATAAGCCACATCGAGTAGAATCTTGTTCATGAGTGTGAAACACGCTACATTTATGAATAACAGGTTACAAGATGTTTAGAAAACTCCACTTGTTTCATTACTCTAACGTCGTGCGATAGAGTTCAAATCTATAAAGTCTCTCTCCTAATCTTGACTCGATGCTCTACAAGGAATGGCTACTCAAAGAGCTTAGGCTAGAAGGAATGTGAGGGAGAATGCGGAACAAAAAGCTCATCCTCAAGCTCCTCAAGTTTTGACTTATGCAGAGTTTAAGGTTGTTTTTGAATTGTTGGCCCAAGTCGTGACGGCCTAAGCCAATAGAGAGGTTACGGTTGTCGTGAACCCAAATATGGGTATAGCTGCATCTAGAGTGAGGGACTTCACTAGAATGAATCCTACAGAGTTTCATGGTTCTAAGGCTGATGAAGACCCTCAAAAGTTCATTGATGAGGTTTACAAGGTGTTGATGATCATGGGAGTGACGCTGGTGGAAAAGGCGAAGTTGTCCGCCTATCAACTTAAGGGTGTTGCTCAAATTTGGTTTAACCAATGGTAAGAAGGGAGACCGGAAGGTGGGGGTCCTCTCGATTGGGAAAAGTTCAAAGTCGTTTTCCTTGATAGTTTCTTTCCCCTTGAGATGAGGGAGAGAAAGGTTCTTTAGTTCATCAACATTCATCAATGTGACACCCCTATCCGAAAAAGGGTAATGAAACAAATTTCCAGAATTTGTAGGTGAAATCCATGTCGGCCACCCATGGCTCGTGTAAGGGACCACAGACCTTAGGTGTGGTCCATGGATAGGCCCGCTTCGCAGACCAAAAAGGCCACAACCACAGCCTTACAAAAAGAGTGTTGGTCAGACCACGGTCCGTGGTTAGGGTCTGTGGTTCGATGGGCCAAATTAAATTCTTTGATACCAAAAAAGGTCCATCATGATGGGCCATAGGTCAGACCACGGTCCGTCGACTGCGGTCTGTTGGTGGTCAGCTGACAGTTATTTTCAGGGTCAGTTGGGTCTTTTCCTAATTAATTAGTTCCTTTACTACATCGTTTTGCCTATGTTTAGGACCCCTTATATATGTCTTTTTATTACCAAATTTCCCAATAGAAATCATTCTCTCCAAACTCACCCAAAAAGAAGAACTCTCAAATAATTCTCTCTCTAGAACTTGAAGAAGAAGGATTCACCTAGAGTTTCAAGGTATGATCTTCGTTCCTCCATTGAAGGCTAGCATTTGGATTCAAGGTATGATAGTTTTCATCCATGGATTCCTTCCATCCATGGAGTTCCCAAATTCCTCTATTTCAAAAGGTAGAGTTCCCCAACTGAGTTAGGGTTTTCTTCAATTATCATAGGTTCTTTTTATTATTGATTTAAATGATTGAATTATGATCTTATATGTATGAATGGATGAAATACTATGATTTTCTGATGGTTTCCCCTATGAACCCATGTAATCCCCATGTTTTCAAGTTATGAATGATATGATGTGGGATTTTGATTCTGAAGGAAGAGTTTTATGAAATTAAGTATGTATTGCAAGTTTTACATGATTTTATGATGAAATCCATATCTAAACCATGTTTTCTAAGTATTTATGATTGAAAGTGGATTTTGAACCACAAGAGGTAAATTATGGAATTATGCATTTTCTTATGAAATCTATGCAAATGTTTTAAGGGTACTTTGAGTGTAAAGTACCAATGATGATGTTGTTGTGTTTTTGAAAGGCTGTTCTCATAAACACACTAGCATGATGTGAAAGGTTTTAGCACATAATTAGGATGCTTAGGTTGAATGGCTTTCTCATCTAATTGAATCAAAGAGTAAGAGCTATCCTAATGAAACATGTTTGGATTGGCTATCCTAGGATACCTTTCCATGGATGATGAGAATAAGTAAGAAAAGAATATTTTGTGGGATTTATGCTTAGCATCGAGAGGATATTGAATTGAGATGGAAGCTCTCCCGTAGTAGAGGCTGGGTTTCTAGAGCAATATCTTGAGATGGAAGCTCTCGAGTCCGGGTTTCTAGTAGCAATCTCCTTATACCTTAACTATGTTCCCCCATAGGATGATTATCTAGTGGATCCACTTAAGAAATAATTTCATGGTTCTACCTTAGGCAAGTAAAATAACCCTTTTCGATGTGGGAGACACCGGGAATCATGTTATAGCTCACATGGTCTTTATGCCGATTAAGGCTAATTCCCACAACAATATGAATAATGAAATAAGATTACTTCAAGAAGTATTGCATATGAGTTCAAAGGTTTTAAAGATAATGTTAGCTTGCATTGACCAGGGTTTTATGACTTGTGTTTTCTATCTCTTTCATATCAGGTTTTCACTTGGTCAATTACATGTCATAAAATGAAATGTCCCTTTCAGAATGTTTTAAATGTTTTATGCAAGCCTATCGTACTTGGTATGTTGTTTTGTACTAACGCATACTTTTGCCTATATTTTTCCCAAATGTAGGGTCCGATAGTCAGGGTCATCAGTGTCTTGGCTAGAGGTTGACTTGAGATATTTCTGAGCTTTGGTGAGTCCTCATGTTTGAAGGATGGACTTTCATTGTTTTAGTTCCTTTTTCTTGTATTTCACTTTTGGACATGATGTATGGGCTAGGCCCAATTTCATTCTATTGTATTAGATGGCTATGATGAGACAAGTGTTTTAGACTTCCACGTTTCTTATATAAAAACTATTGGACTTGGACTATTGATGTACTCTTATTGTTCTATTTCTTATGTTATGAAAGCTAAGTGGCTTGTATGGAGTCCTTCGGTGTTCTACACGCCATGTTACATCTAGGGGGTATCCCTGGGTCGTGATAAACTTGGTAACCAGAGCACAAGGTTTAGAATGGTCCTAGGATATCTCATAAGCCACATCTAGTAGAGTCTTGTAATGAGTGTGAAGTGCGCCACATTGATGAATGAGAGGCTACAAGATGATTAGGAAACTTTACTTCTTTCATTACTCTAAAGTCGTGCGATAGAGTTTAACTCTATAAAGTCTCTCTTCCAATCCTTATCCTATGTTCTTCGGGATATGGATACCCGGAGAGCTTACACTAGAAGTAATGTGAGGGAAAATGCGGAAGAAGAAGCTCCTCTCCAAGCTCCTCAAGTTCCAGTCGATCCTTTGTCCGAACAAGTTACAAATACGGAATTTAGAGCTATTTTTCAAGTGTTGGCTCAAGCCATGACGGCCCAATCCAATAGAGAGGTTGCAGTTCCTGTGAACCCAAATCTGGGTATGCAGCTTCAAGAGTGAGGGACTTTACTAGGATGAATCCTTTGGAGTTTCATAATTCTAAGGTGGAGGAAGATCCTTAAGAGTTTATTGATGAGGTCTACAAGATTTTGATGATCATGCGAGTGATGCCGCTGAAAAAGACGGAGTTGACCGCTTATCAATTGAAAGGTGTTGCTCAAGTGTGGTACAACTAATGCAAAGAAGGGAGACTGAAAGATGCGGGTCCTTATGATTGGGAGAAGTTTAAGACCGCATTTCTTGATAGGTTCTTTCCCCCCTTGAAATGAGGGAAGGTAAGGTGCTTGAGTTCATTAATCTTCGACAACAAAGTATGAGTGTGAAGGAATATACTCTAAATTTCACTCAATTGTCTAAATATGCTCCAACAATAGGTGTGGATTCAAGTTCTAGGATGAGTAAGTTCATTTCAGGTGTGTCCAAAATGGTGGTTAAAGAGTGACGAACCGCAATGCTCATTAATGATATGGACATCTGTTGTCTCATGGTTCATGGGCAACAAATTGAATAAGAGGAACTCAAGGAAAGGTCTAGGGAGACAAAGAGGGCTAAAATCGGTGATGGTAATTTCTCACATGCAAGGTCCGATGAACACGGTCGTCTAAGATTTCGACAGAGTTTTTCCGGTCAAAGTTCCTCCAATGTTCCTCCTAAGTTCAATAAAGATAGGGTGTCTAACCCTAAGCCTCAAGGAACAATGGTAGTGGATCTTCATTTCCCATGTCTACTTGTACTAAGTGTGGAAGGAAGCATGAGGGAAAGTGCCTAGTCGGCACGGATGGTTGCTTTGGTTGTGGTAAAAGTGGTCACAAAATGAGGGATTGCCCAATGCTTACGGCTAAAGGAAGAGAGGGCAAGCAAGCTCTTCCTAGTGGTTCAGGTTCCAAGGCTCCTAAGCAAAACCGCTTCTATGCACTTCAGACTCGTGGTGAACAAGAGGGTTCTTCCGATGTGGTTACCAATACGTTGAAAGTTTTCAAAACTTGATGTTTATGCTTTACTTGATCCTGGTGTTACCTTGTTTTTTGTGATGCCATATATGGCTATGAGGTTTGATGTTCTTCCGGATGTGTTGTTAGAACCTTTTTATGTCTCTACTCTTGTTAGTGATTCTATTGTGGCTAAGAGGGTCTATAGAAAGTGTCAGGTTTCCTTGTCCTATAGAGTTACTATTGTTGATTTGGTAGAGCTTGACATGTTAGATTTTGATGGTATCCTTGGTATGGATTGGCTGCACTCTTGTTATGCTTCTTTTGATTGTAGAACTCGTGTAGTCAAGTTTCAGTTACCAAATGAGCCTATCCTAGAGTGGAAGGGGGGAAATTATATGCCTAAGGGTCAGTTTGTCTCTTGTTTTAAAGCTAGAAAGATGATTTCTAAGGGTTACATTTACCATCTAGTTAGGGTGAGGGATGTGGATTTTGAAACCCCTATTCTTGAGTCGGTCCCCGTTGTAAATGAGTTTCTCGAAGTGTTCCTAGATTATTTGCCCGGCATTCCTCCCGAGTAGGAAATAGACTTTGGTATTTACCATCTCCCAAATACGTAACCTATTTCTATTCCTCCTTATAAAATGGCTCCAGCAGAATTGAAGGAGTTGAAAGAACAATCGAATGATTTGTTGGATAAGGATTTCATCCGACCGAGTATCTTTCCATGGGGTGCTCCAGTTTTGTTTGTTAGAAAGAAAGATGGTTCTCTTTGTATATGTATTGATTATCGTCAGTTGAACAAGATGACCATTAATAATAAGTATACTCTTCCAAGGATAGATGTTTTGTTTGACCAACTTCAAGGAGCAAGTTATTTCTCTAAGATTAATCTTCGATCGGGTTATCACCAATTGAGGGTGACAGAAGATGACATTCCGAAGATGGTTTTTCGAACTTGGTATGGTCATTATGAGTTTTTGGTAATGTCATTTGGTTTGACTAATGCTCCAGCAACGTTTATAGATTTGATAAATAGGGTGTTTAGACAATACCTTGACATGTTTGTGATCGTGTTCATTGATGATATATTGATTTATTCAAGAAGCGAGAAGGAGGATATTGATCATTTGAGGATTGTGTTGTAAATTCTCAAGGACCAACAACTCTTTGCAAAGTTTAGAAAATGTGAATTTTGGTTAAGGTCCGTAACTTTCCTTGGTCATAATATTTCAAGTAAGGGTATTGAGGTAGATCCAAAGAAGGCAGATGCGGTCAAAAGTTGGCCTAGACCTCTAACCCCTTCGGATATTAGATACTTCTTGGGTTTGGCCGGTTACTATAAAAGGTTTGTCGAGGGGTTTTCTTCCATTGTCTCTCCTTTAACGGCTTTGACTCAAAAGAAGGCTAAGTTTATATGGTCCGAAACTTGTGACAAGAGTTTTCAAGATTTGAAAGATAGACGTACTTTCGCTCCGATGTTGACTTTACCAAAAGGTACAGATGGTTTTGTGGTGTATTGTGATGCCTCTAGAATCAGGTTGGGATGTGTGCTTATGCAAAATGGGAAGGTTATTGCCTATGCTTCAAGGCAACTTAAGATCCATGAGAAGAATTATCCTACCCATGACCTTGAATTAGCGGCGGCACTTTTTGACTTAGAGATTTTAAGGCATTATTTGTATCGGGTTCATGTTGATGTTTTCACCAATCATAAGAGTTTGCAATATGTTTTTAACCAAAAAGATTTGAATCTTCTCTGAAGAAGGTGGCTTGAATTATTGAAGGATTATGACATGAGTGTTCTTTATCATCCCGGTAAAGCTAATGTGGTAGAGGATGCTCTTAGTCAGTTATCTATGGGTAGTGTTGCTCATATTGAAGGGGAAAAGAAAGAATTGGTTTGAGATGTTCACAGATTGGCCCGATTAGGTGTTCAATTAGTGGACTCCACCAAGGGTGGTTTTATGGTTCACAATGGTTTTGAATCGTCTGATGTGGCGGATGTGAAAGCCAAGCAAGGTCTTGATCCAATTTTGGTAGAATTGAAAGAAGCGGTACTTAAGAAATCCGTTGAGGCTTTCTCCTAAGGGAGAGATGGTGTACTTAGATATCAAGGTCTTTTATGTGTTCCGAATATTGATGACTTGAGGTAATAGATCTTGACCGAAGCCCATAGTTCGCGGTATTCCATTCACCCGAGAGCTACCAAGATGTACCGTGACTTACGGGAGGTCTATTGGTGGAATGGGATGAAGAAGGATATTGCGGAGTTTGTGGCTAAGTGTCCAAATTGCCAACAAGTAAAGGTTGAGCATAAAAAATTGGGGGGTTTGTCCCAAGATATTAGCATTCCTACTTGGAAGTGAGAAGATTTGAACATGAACTTTATTGTTGGGTTGCCTCGCACCCGGTAACAACATTACTCGATTTGGGTTATAGTAGATCAAATGACGAAATTGGCTCATTTCCTTCCCGTCAAGGTTTCCTATTCGGCGGAGGACTATGCCAAGTTGTACTTGAGAGAAATGGTAAGGTTGCATGGAGTGCCATTGTCCATTATTTCTAATCATGGTACCCAATTCACTTCTCAGCTTTGGAAGTCATTCCAAAAGGGTCTTGGCACTAAGGTTAAGCTTAGTACGACCTTTCATCCCCAAACGATGGGCAAGCGGAGCATTCCATCCAAACTTTAGAAGATATGCTGAGAGCTTGTGTGATTGATTTTAAGGGTAATTGGGATGACCATTTGCCATTGATTGAGTTTGCTTATAATAATAGGTATCACTCGAGTATTGGTATGGCTCCATTTGAGGCGCTTTATGGTAGGAGGTATATATCTCCTATAGGTTAGTTTGAGGTGGGTGAAGTTGTCTTAATAGGTCCCGAGTTGGTACATAAGACTATAGAGAAACTTTGACTTGTTAGAGAAAGGTTGTAAATGGCCCAAAGTCGGCAAAAGTCTTCTGCTGATGTTAGAAGAAGGGATCTTGAGTTTAATGTTCATGATTGGGATTACTTGAAAATCTCACCCTTGAAGGGTGTAATGAGGTTTGTTAAGAAAGGGAAGATTAGTCGTTGATATGTAGGCCCATATCAGATTTTGAGACGTGTTGATAAGGTTGCTTATGAGTTGGATTTGCCAAATGAGTTAGAAATGGTGCATCTAGTTTTCCATGTAGCTATGCTTAAGAAGTGTGTTAGAGATCTGACATCCATAGTTCCCTTAGAGGGGTTAGGAGTTGATGAAAGTCTTTCTTATAAGGAAGCTTCGGTTGAGATTTTAGACCGGCAAGTGAAGAAGTTGAGAAATAAGAAAGTTGCTTCCGTGAAAGTGTTATGGAGGAATCATTTATTTGAGGGTGCTATTTGGGAGGTCAAGGCCAATATGATATCTCAATATCCTCATCTCTTTCCTTCTACTCCTACTCTAGCTTGAGATAATAAGTTCCTCTTGGTTTGTTCTTGTCTTGGAGTCATGTGTGTTTTATGTGTTTCCATGATTTCCTTATCTATACATGTTCATGAAAAAAGCTTAAGTTTTGAAAGAAATGACTTATATGATTTATTTTCCTCATGTTGTTGTGCATTAAGTATGAGTTGCCTATAGCCTTCATGAGATGATTTGTTGAACATGCATTAGATATGCTTTTTCAGAATGAATTGCATATAGGCTCCATGAGAGGATGTTGAGCATGCTTTTAGCTTGGAGAAGGTAGTTCCTCCTTGAACATGAGAAGTATTGATATTTAATGCATATTGGGTTGCTAGATGTAGTTCCTACCTTCCTTATGATGCATTGAGTATGTTTAGATTGGAGTCGATGTTTCCTCCTTGATATGTGCATTGCATGCATGATGGGCAGTTAGACTTAGTTTCACCCCTCTTGTAATGTTTTGAGAACTTCCTAGCTTGGAGTCGATAGTTACTCCTTGGTTACATGCATTTAGATGAAGTTGCATGGTAGGTTAGGTTGTTAGTTCCTCTTCTACTCTTTTAGAACCAGTTTGAATCTTATTCAAAGATGATGATCCCAAGGGGGAGATATTGTAACACCCTGTATCCTAAAAAGGGTAATGAAACAAATTTTCAGAAGTTGCAGGTGCAATCCACGCCAGCCACCCACGGCCCGTGGAAGGGACCACGGACCATAGGTGTGGTCTGTGGATGGGCCCCCTTCGCATACCAAAAAGGCTAGAACCACAGCCTGACCAACAGACCGTTGGTCAGACCACGGTCCGTGGTTAGGGCTCGTTGTTCGATGGTCCAAATTCAAATCTCTGATACCAACGACGGTCCACCAGGATGTGTCGTAGGTCAGACCACGGTCCGTCGACTAGGATCCATTGGTGGTCAACTGACAGTTATTTCCAAGGTTAGTTGGGTCTTTTCCTAATTAATTAGTTCCTATACTACATTTTTCCCCCTATGTTTAGCACCCCCTATATAAGTCTTTTTACCCCTAAATTTCCTAATAGAAATCATTCTCTCCAAACTCACCCAAAAAGAAAAACTCTTAAATAATTGTAGTAGTAGTAGTAGTAGTAGTAGTAGTAGTAGGGGGAGGGGGAGGGGGAGGGGGAGGGAGAGGGGGAGAGGGGGAGAAGAGGAGGAGGAGGAGGACGAGGACGAGGACGAGGACGAGGACGAGGA
>JAJOOH010035426.1:0-13238 GCA_029582605.1 Solanum gracilifrons | reverse complement strand
TATTAAGCGTTCAAATTTGTAATTGAATTGTCCCCCCCCCCCCCCCCCTCCCCTGTCTACTTCAGTTGTATGAAATGATGCTTGGTGCACTCACTCCAAACTACCACATTGCTCTAGTGTAACAGACACTACTTGTTATTTGTTGCAACGAAGATCAATTGACTTGTAATATAAACTTTATGGTTAGTTTTGATAGTTTTTAAAACTTATGAATATAAACCATATTTTTCCTAAAAAAGTAAAATATGTTTTCCAAATACTATGACCAGACACATGCTGAAATTTCGTCTAAATTTTCGCCTAAATAATATTTGCCAAAAATATTTAAAAATCTATGGCCAAATGCTAGCTAAGAGTCCCCAATTACTTGTGAACATCCCTTGTTTAAGGCTTTGCGTTCGAGAACTTGTTACAACGTATTAAGCGTTCAAATTTGTAATTGAATTGTCATCCCCCCCCCCCCACACACACACACACCAATGAAGTTATATGCATAAATTGGGAACGTACAAATCTCTAGTGAAATAGAATACATCATAGGGTGAATTACTATCATCCATTCCATGTGGGATCAACCCCATCTCTTCGTTGGGTTTTATATTGCATATGTTTGTTTACACATCGAATTATAAGTGTGTAGTTGACTGTTATCAAATACTTACAAATCATTACACCCAGAATCCTATACACCTTGTAACTCCTCTATTACAAGACACAAAACAATAACTCTATTGGCTACTATATCAACTACTTCTAGCTAATACAGACTTCCACAACACAACTCAGCTTACTCTAGCCACAAACTCACTCAACAATAACAACAGATGAGATGATCTATGATCCTTTATATCATAGGATTAGATCTACAATATGAACAAGAATTGAAGGTGCTACAACACTCGATCAGGTCCCTTGTTACGTATGTTAGCAGTTCTTCCTTGAGAGTGGCTTTTGCTTTTTAATATTCCTGATTGCAAAAACTAGGTTTAATCTTGTCAACATGTTCTCTTTATAAGAGCGACAAAAACCTAGGAGCAACGCCATTGGTCGAGGACTGTTGTCCTTTCTGTAGATCTGCTACAGTGGCCACCAACTACTGCAGACCTGCCCTCTGCTAGATCCCTCTGTGGACCAGGTCCCGTTGCACCATAGTTTCTTAATTCATCAAAACAAAGAATACAACAGGTGTGCAATGAAATAATCGAAGCTTTTGTGACATACATTTTCTTCAAAAAAATATTATAAGATTTAAAGTAGGAAAATATCAATCTATCTGGTAGATGCTGCTGATTCGAATTTTATGGTAGATGTTGTAATCATTTGAAATAATATGCATAAAGGTATGACTAAACATTGGTATGATATCTAATAACTGATGGACTAAACCATTTATCTTCTTATCTTTCGAAATATATAGATAGACAGAAATTATAAAGTTAAAGAGTCTAAAATTAGCAAGCTATGATTTATGAAATGGAGTATTTTTGTCAACATTTAAGTATGATCAGTCAGGGGGATTTCTTTTAGATGTTTTGCAGTAGAGCTGCATGAGATTTTTAGTGCAATTTTCCAAGTTATGTAGCTCTCAACACTGGTCGAACCCATCTCGTTTCAACCTATATACATTATTTGTCATCTATAAATTAATGAGACAGAGTAGCTAGCCGTAACAAATATTCTTTCAAATAATTGTAACTTTCTCTGCAAAGTTACAAGTCTAGAGGTCGGATCAGATTGTTGATTACAATAGATGTTCGTTCAAGTCGATTCATATCCTAGAACTGCAAAAATTGTTCTGCATACTTTATTTCCACGTACGTCCATCTCTCTGAATGTCATAATATACTTATTTTTACAAGTGGGATCCCTAAGCATTTTTACAACTCTTGATGCATGCATTACTCTGTCTTCTGTTCTGCACTTCTTTCTGAAATTTCCAGTTTCTGATATGAGAATAATCCTCTAAATAAATGAAATAACCTGTATTGGCAGTTGCCAACACCACACCCATTATTCTCGTCCTCCGAACTGTTGTCTTCATCATCTTGGTGATCATTAATATACTCTTTTTCACCTTTCAGCTCTTCCTCATCAAAGTCATTCAATCTGCAGATTGAGTAGGTGTTCCAACAATGTTATTAGCTCAAATGCAAATCTAGAGGAAAAACAATAGTTGAATCGTAAAATGATGAGGTTGAAATCAATATTATACAACTTACACTTTATGATGATCAAACTGATGCTCCTCTCCTTCTGATTGTGTCATTTTTGGATTGTAACCAACCGATACATGTCTCACAAAACTAAGCTGCAAAATCAACAAAAACAATTATCAATGTTAGGGTATCAAAGAAATACTCAAATAATTTCAGTTACAGCTAGCACATAAGAAAATAATACATTTGCATATATAAGTGCACATCAATAATGTGGTATGCAGAAAATCAACTCGAAGCTGTATGCTAATCAAGGGTTATAACAATACAGGTTCTCAGACAAAGGATTATAAATATATCTAAGAGATCCAAGTCAAACATAACTATCTCCAGGGTTATGTTGTGTAGCTATTGCATATGATCAATTTATACCAAATATGTCTATCTCCATGTTTCAGATTTATTATCTTGAAAGATTAGGAGAGCAAAGATCCTTTTTCGACCATGAAAAAAGGAAACTAATCAATCAGATGTACAGTGAATAAAATTATAGCTATGAAACGTGAAGATATCATAAAACCTCAAGATACTCCAGGATTCAACAATTTGAACTTTTTTTCACTCTGACCCTATATCATCCCCTTTTCCAGAATGCAGTTTCCAATATAATTACAACAAGCATACAACTATTAAATCATATAAGATAATATGAATGTTATTTTTTTATGAAAACATCCAATGGAAGAGAATAAACCTCATCGCCATCCTTGATCCCGTAGGTTCCTATCAAATCATCATCTGAAAGTAGCTTCTGTCCGCCATAGCTCAGACAAAAATGCCCCCATACATGTAACCTGCAATAGCAAAAGTTTCAAATTAGGGTGATCTAACGCTAACACTCGCTGCTTTTAATGACATTTAAAATTCATTAATGCCATGAATATCGAATGACGGAGAAAAATAAAATTCACAATATCCCATAAAATTTTCTTTTTGTTCTACCAAATTGTTTCATTAATTCTCATATATAGCTAGCTAGGTGAACAAAAAAAGATTATGGATTGAAACCCACAACAATGCATCACAATTGTGGATTTGCAATATACATATATATATATATATATAGTACATACCATGAAATCTTGCAATGGCTGAAGGCCTCTACCACGGCCCGTTTGAGATCTTCCACGTTACCATTTCTAGGCACTTCAATATCTACAATTAAATCTCCAAAATTCATCAACTAATAAAAATTCATACACATGAATATAATATAATATAATAGAAATGTACGTATAATTAATTACCGAAAGAAGAGCCATCCAATTTGAGGATGGAAAGCTTAAGGGGTTCCTCAGGTAACTTATCATACAAGAACGGTGCTGCTACACAAATAAATGATCCATTCCTTTGTAATGAAGCATTCGGGCTAACATCTTCGTCCTCCATTATGTCTGAGGTCTGCATGACTAATATTAGTATGCAAACCTTCAATTAATCTTCTTCTTATTTCTGACTTGTACATTGATTCATTAACACCATTTTTGGTCCCTTTCCCATTCTATTTCAAAGGGGTTTGCTTTGGTTTATTGTTAAAGAATTAGATTTAGAATCTCTTTTGATTGGAGGACATTCTTTAAACACAAAGAATGAGATAGACAGAGAGAGAGAGGGGAAATTTGTTTAGAATTTGATGATCAGAAAAAAAAAAAATTGGACGTCAACCAGATTTTTCTCTTTTTTCTTTCACTACTAGTTTTGGACACGTACGTTGTTGCATCGTGGATCCCTATGTAGAGAGCTTTATTAATTAACTGTAGAAGAGGTCAAAATTAATAAAACACACCTTTTACATTTTATATTATACATAATTTTGCCTACAGCATAGTTAAAAATATTGATTAGTTTATTTAGCTTGGATAAAGATAGTACTCATACATATATTCACCATCAGAGGTTTAAGATGTTAATGATCAAAAAAAGAAAATACAAGTGTCTCTTAGTAAACAAAATCCCAATAAAATTAGTCACTTTAATGAAACAGTAACTCAGTATTATCAAATGAAAATTATGAAGGTACATATATAGAAAATAATTTGAAGTTGATAGGTTCAGATTTGATATTTATGACAGAAAGAACTTGTTATACGTTCGCAATTGATTCACTTATCTAAATCTTCAGTCATTTCTCCTGCATGAAAAGAATACAAACAACTTTAAAAGTTGAAACCATTTGAACTCCCCATTTCCGAAGTTGCTAAGCACAAAGTTTATGTCACCCGGGAAAAATGTTTAACAGTTTTGCCCTCATTTTCTTATTTTATTTGATTTTTTTTTCTCGCATAGAAAAGTCAAAACATTATCATATTTGATTATTCTTTTCTTAGAGAAAAAGTTTAAAACTCTATAAATTGAAGATTCATCTTCTTATACTGTTAAACCAAGGAAGCAAGCTGATGTAACCACACTTGAGTTAGGCTTAACTAAGTTTGTTAGAAAGCAGTTAAAAGTTAGTTATGCAGTTAAACTAACTGCTAAGAGAATCTTCTAGATGAGCTACTGTAAAGTGTGTGTATAAATAGTGTAAAGTGTGTGTATAAATAGTCCATATCATGTAACTTGTACGATAAGATGAATTCAATGAGAATTTAGATTTCTTCAGATTCTTCTTCCCTTTACACTTGTCTTCTTCCTCTGTTTGAGAACTTAGGAATTCTTCATCTATGAAAGTTAACATGGTATCAGAGCCTCGATCAAAGAGTGCAGCAGTCTAGATTAGTCTCATATTCAAGTTCATAAGAAGATCGAGATCATGGAAATGGAAGGTACAGTTCCTACAACAAATACATCGATTCTAGGCAGATCTGTGATTGATCACACACATCCTCTGTACCTACAACCTAATGATACTCCAGGTAGCTCACTTATCTCAATTCAACTTACTGGATCTGAGAATTATGCATTTTGGAGTAGATCTATGAGATTAGGATTGTTAGGAAAAAGCAAATTAGGCTTTGTGGATGGCAGACACACTAGAGATAAGTTTGAAACATCACTGCATGATCAGTGGGAGAAGGTGAATGCAGTGGTTTTGTCATGGATTATGAATGCTGTAAAATCTGAGCTATTAAGCATCATCATCTATGCATCAAATGCTCATAAGGTTTGGCTAGATTTGCAGGAGAGATTTGATACTGTGAATGGTTCGAGAGTGTTCTATCTCCATAGAGATATTGCTACACTCACACAAGGCAGTCAATCTGTTTCTGACTATTTCTCTCAGATGAGAAACCTATGGGATGAGTTTGATGCACTCATGCCATGTCCTGGGTGACCTTGTCCTGAGTGTCGCAATTATGCTCAACATTATGGATACCAAAGGCTACTACAGTTTCTCATGGGCCTTAATGAGACATATGCCCAATGTAGAAGTCAAATCCTGATGTTAACATCTCTTTCAACACTGAACAAGGCCTACTCATTGGTGATAAATCACGAAAGTCAAAGATCTATTGCCATGACCTCTTCAGTAAGTAAGGTCTCTGAGGTGTTGGAGGGTGCTGCCTTCTTCAGTCACAAGGGAAGTCAGTCTAGCAATAATGGAGGAGGTATCAACTCTAGTAGGACATTCTCAGGAGGAGGTTTTAATTCAGGAGGTAATCACAATGGTAGAGTGTCCTCAGTAGGTGGAGTCAGACCTCAAAAGAAGGGATCAATAATATGTGAGTTTTGCAACTACAATGGGCACACTAAGGAGCAGTGTTACAAGCTTATTGGATATCCTTCTGATTGGCCTAAGAACAGGAAAAAAGGATCATCTCAGTTTGCAAATCAAGTAGGAAACTATGTCTCCTCTGATTCTGAGTTAGAGAACTCAAGCTCTTATGATAGAACAAATCAGGGCAAGTCAGGAACTGCAGCACAAACACCTCATCTTCCCTCCTTCACTCCAGAGCAGTACCAGCAGATACTTCATTTGTTGAACAAAGGGAATGATGATTCACCTCCTACTCTTCAAACTGCAAATGCAGGTACTCAAAGTTCTACTTCAACCAATAATGTAAATATTAGTTGGATAGTAGACACATGAGCTTCCAATCATATGACATATAATCCTGAGGTGTTACATACATGTCATAAAATTGCACAGCATGAGGACAATAAGGTTCATCTTCCTACTGGACAGGCAGTACCAGTAGCTTATACAGGGAGTTCAAAAATATTCAATGATAGTCCTATCTCCAATGTCCTACTACTACTAGATTTTAAATTTAACCTGTTGTCAATCTCAAGGTTAACCAGGGAATTACACTGTTCTGTAGCATTTTTCCCTGACTTTTGCATATTTCAGGATCTCTCCAATGGCATGGTGAAGGGGATTTGTAGAGAAGAACAGGGTCTGTACATTTTAAAGGGCAAGTCTGTGAAGTCAGCTATATGTGGTCTAACAACTAGATGTGTCAATACTCCTAATAACTCTCCCGAGTCCAGCACTCTTTGGCACAGAAGGCTGGGTCATGCTCCTTTGGATGTCATCAGAAAGCATGAACATCTTAAACATTTACATCATTCACATCATATGTGTATTGTATGCCCTTTGGCAAAACATACTAAGCTTCCTTTTCCTATTAGTAGTACCTATTCTAAGTCTGTTTTTGAGTTGTTGCATTGTGATATTTGGGGTCCCTATAGAATTCCTACTCATGATAGCAAAAAATATTTTGTTACCTTAGTAGATGATCACACTAGGTTCACCTTCAGTTCAAGTCTGAAGTTATTGTTTTACTGAGAAATTTCCTTACTAGAATAAAGAATTTGTTTTCAACTTCTGTGAAAATACTAAGAACTGATAATGGATGTGAATTCTTTAGTACTGAATTTCAGTCTTTTATGTCTGATCTTGGCATTTTACATCAGAGTTCCTGTGTCTACACCCCACAACAAAATGGGGTGGTAGAAAGAAAACACAGAACCATCCTAGGTGTAGCAAGGTCCCTTAGGTTCCAAGCTGATTTACCATTAAAGTTTTGGGGTGAGTGTGTTATGACTGTTGTGTACATTATCAATAGACTTCCTTCCAAGCTGTGAAAATCCAAAACTCCTTTTGAACTTTTGTATGGTCATCCTCCTTCCCTGTCTCATCTTAGAGTTCTTGGATGTCTGACTTATGCCTCACTTACACCATCATCTGATAAATTCAAGGTTAGAGCTGTTCCAGGGGTGTTCATGGGTTACTCCTATACTCAAAAAGGATATAAAATCTATGATCTTCATTCCAAATCCTTTTATGTTAGCAGAAATGTAGTGTTTCAGGAGTCATTTTTTCCTTTCATTCATGCAAAATCTTTTGGCTCTCCTCTTTTTCCTATTCTTGATTTGTCCAGCTTTGAGTCAGCTACTCCTATCCAGTCTACTACTCTCCATGTTACTGAACCTATTATTCCTTCTCCATCTCTCCAGTCCTCCTCCCCACTTCCTCAAACCTCATCACCATCTCCTGTTGCTCTCAGAAAATCCACCAGAGTTAGACATCCTCCTACATGGATGACTGACTTTGTTGTCTCTTTTTCTACTGCAAACCAGTGTGCTTATCCCATTTCCTCCTCTGTCACATATTCATATCTATCCAAGTCCTATCTACATGCCCTGTCTGCTTACTCCTCTATTACAGAACCTGTCTCCTTTCAACAGGCTTCCAAAGATCCAGCTTGGGTTCATGCTATGAAATTGGAAGTTGCAGCTTTAGAATCCAATCACACATGGTCTATTGTAGATCTCCCAGGTGGTAAAACTCCTATTGGTTGCAGGTGGATATATAAAGTTAAGTACAAAGCTTCTGGGGAAGTGGAAAGATATAAGGCTAGGCTGGTGGCCAAGGGCTATAATCAACAGGCTGGGTTGGATTACTTTGAGACTTTCTCTCCAGTTTCCAAAATGGTGACTGACAGATCTCTTATTGCTCTTGCAGCCTCAAATATGTGGTGTATCTACCAGATGGATGTACATAATGCCTTTCTGAATGGTGACTTGCTAGAAGAAGTATATATGACTATTCCTGAAGGGTTTGCTAGACAGGGGGAGTCTCACAAGGTCTGCAAACTTCATAAGTCATTATATGGGCTGAAGCAGGCTCCAAGGCAATGGAACAAAAAATTGACTGATGCTCTTGTTCAGATAGGATTTAGACAAAGTCATTATGATTACTCTTTGTTCATCAAGAGGTTAGGAGAAGAGTTGGTGGTTATCCTGGTATATGTAGATGATCTATTATTAACTGGAAACAGTCAAACCTTGATAAACAAAGCAAGAGAAGATTTACAGCACAACTTTAAGATGAAAGATCTTGGAGAACTTAAGTTCTTTTTGGGAATTGACGTAGATAGATCAAGTGAGGGAATTGTGACGTGCTAGAGAAAATATGCATTAGAGTTGGTGGCTGAAACTGGAATGAGTGGAGCAAAACCAGCAAGTACACCAATTGAGATCAATCAAAAGCTAACTTCTATAGAATATGATAAACATGTACCAAGTAAAACTGGAGTGAGTGATGAGGCACTGGAAAATCCTGCAACATATCAAAGACTAGTGGGAAGGCTTCTGTATTTGACTATGACCAGACCAGACATTGCCTTTGTAGCACAGGTCTTGAGTCAATATATGCATTGTCCGAAAAAATCTCACATGGAAGCTACTCTAAGAGTAGTGAGATACATCAAAGGTACACCAGGAATGGGATTGTTGATGCCTACTGGAACTACAAATCAACTCATGGCCTATTGTGATTCAGACTGGGGAGCATGCATGGAAACTAGTAGATCTGTCACAGGGTATCTAGTTAAACTTGGTGGAGCAGTGATTTCCTGGAAATTCAAGAAGCAAGAAACTGTGTCTAGAAGCTCAGCTGAAGCTGAGCTCAGAAGTATGGCAGCCTGCACTGCAGAACTTACCTGGTTGGTAGGACTTTTCAATGAACTAGGACTTCTCAATTTGTTTGATGATTGAGATTTCAAACCATCATTCCAACTAATAGGAATTTAACAAGTCACTATGAGTTGTGACCATTCTTCATTCATTTTGCTAAAACTGAATAATGTAAGAATATGGTAAAGATATTAATTACTCCTTCCGTCCAATAATAGTTGTCCACTATATTATAAATAATTGTCTAACAATACTTGTCCAATTTAGAAAATCCAGAAATAATTTACCTTTGATGTCTATTTTACTCTTACTATTAAAAAAAAAAAAGTGAACAAGTAATTAGAGACAGATGAAATATTGTTGGACAGATGAAGTAACAATTTGATCAAATAAAGAGATACACCATATTAAGATATCATTAATGTCTTTGATGACTTTTTATAAGTCAAAAGACAGGGGGATTGTCCTAGGATTATAGTTCCCCACCCTCCCATAAAGAAAGTATCTTCTATTGTCACTTTATGCGATACAGATTTTGAGAGTCAAAAAAATTAATTTTAAACGTGAATGTAAAAAAAACAAGTTTTTTTAAATAAAAAAAAAATGTACGTATTTGAAGTCATAATAGTTGACAATTTAAATTATTAAAAAAATATTAAAAAAATTATGATTAAAAGAAATCTTTAAAATTTCAAAAGTAAAATATTTCACATAAAATTGAAATGGATGGAATAGTTTTATGGTTTGTGCCCTTGATTCTACTTTAGTTGACATTATTTTCTTATTAATTCGTTAAGAAAAAAAAAGACACATTCTTATATTTTATTTATGAGAGAATTTTACTGCCACAAAAATGTTACTTTAACATATCTAAAACTATAGATGTCAAGAACTTTATAATCATAGAAATGTGATGTTATATTTAAGACAAGTTTCAAATTTTTTTCTTATAAAATTTTGTATCAAGTCAAGTTTATTAGGTTAAATCTATGATTTATTGTATGTTTTTCTAGAGCGTGTCATATTACTTTTGAAGGTCGTTTTGTTCGAACACAAATTATGTTATAATTAGTTAGTCTTGTATTATTTATTACTAACTCTTTGGTTTGTTGTATAAAAAAATAATATACATTGCATAATTTTTTTTTTAAAAAATTGTTTATTTGTAAACTTATCCCTCACTTTAGTATAAAAAGGAATTGAGAAACCTCATGGATATTTTTTTGACATTTTCATTATTTTATTTTATTATTCCACCCTCTATCTTGATATAACTTATTCTAAAATTAGTATCCAAACAAGGAGTTATTATTTTAATCATATTACTAAAAACACAGAGTATAGAACTTTGGGGTAATAAGTGAAATTTCATGACTCTATCCTTGAATTCTCTATTGTAGAATCATTAAGCTTGATGATTTTATTCTTCATGATCAAAGATCTTATTGAATTTTCTGCCTAGACTAAATTCCTTGAGAGTTTTGTCATTAAAAGTGGTTATTACATTAATGAGCTACCTTATTCCATTGGTGATTTGAAGTATTTGACGTCTCTTGACTTATTTAGAATTTCGATGATGGTACGTAACTCACAAGTTCTAAGAAGGTATTTTCGCCATCTTTGAAATTGAATGGGGTGAGTCTTCGGAGATTTCAGTTTCATACATATTGCTACAGGAAAGTAGTGGTATCGAACGCATCAAGATTTCTAATTGGCTGAAATTCAACTTAATTCACTTTGGGCCAGCAAATTTTATATTTATCCAAAACTAAAAATGTAAAAATAAAATAAAAAAGTAAATGTAAAAATTTTGTATTATTTTTGGTCCCAAAAAGAGAGTCTAGCGTGGCTTGAATTATGGTTGGACTTTTGTCACATTAAAGAAATTCAATTTATATTTTAATCATCCACTATATGCACGATTATGAATTCGTCTTACATTTTATTAAAAAAATTATTTTTAATGAGTCAAGAATGAATAAATAGAGATTGTCGAAAATAATAATAATAATAATAATAATAATAATAATAATAATGTTGTTGTTGTTCTTGTATATTTAAAGATTAAATTAGATATGTTAAATCTATTTTGTAACATTTGAAATGATAAATTTATGAAATAGAAAGAATTCATTTAGACTTATTCATCAACCGTGGTTTCTATGTTTAAGTTAATGTAAAAAATTATAAAAAAGCTGATATATTTAAGAATCCAAATACTTTCTTTTATTACAATATTTATTAACTTTGTCCTAAATTTGTTAAGTGATTTTTCAATAGCCCCCACTTGACTTAAGCATATTGCAAACTAGCTACCCTTATTTTATTCTATTTTATTATTATTATTATTATAAAATTCTTTCTTTTTTTTGTCTTAAAATTTAAATTTCCCGAACAGATCGTTGGGAGTGACACTCTCATTAATCCTACGGTGGGAGAACCAATTACTAAAGACTAACCCTATTCTAACCCATCAACTATTATTAAAAAGCAAACTCATTAAATAAAACACTATGAAAACATTTTAAAACTAATAAAGGATCAAGTTCTCATAAACTCAATCAATTATCATTAAAATAACTATGCAAAAACAACTCCTAGAAATTGAAAGTCGAAGTGCCAAAACTCTAAAGTATCTAGAAAAAAGGGGATGTAACCCCTACCAAGAAAATAATAAACTTGAAATGCTGAAAAGATGGACAAAAAAACTAGGAGAAATCCATGGCTGCTCGGAAGAAATAACTCACCCTTGAATTCAAATGTCGCTGGTCTCACAAGTGAGGTCTTATAATAGCCGCCTGAATATACCATGTATTCAACAAGGAAAGAGCATGTGCAGGATCAATATACAATCACAGTATACTGGTAGGATCATATGGTCAGTTTCAAGACATGTATATAAATATGAAAAAAAAAAGGGTACAATAATACAATCCAACACTTATATCAACAAGTCACCTCAGATATAGAATCTCAGTCATCAATCTTGACTTAACCAACATATAAAACATGTTCCACATGATCACGATAACATATACTAATTCTCTCATGGAACCCACACCCAAATTGTTAGTGTACTGGCATGGTAGTCAAGTCAATCATTATTAGTGTACCGGCATGGTACCTGTGTCAACCATCAATCACAAACTACATGCACAATCACAATTACAATGAACAACCACTCTTGAAGCCACAAGTAAATTAGATAGGTCCATTGCACGAGATTTATTAACATTATGTCATTTCATATTCACCCCATATGGATTTTCCGCTTGCATTGCACAAGTAATACTATAAAGCAGTTAACATGCAAACTTACATACATTGAAAAGAAACAATCATCACCTACCTTGAATCAAACCGCAAAAACTCTAAAAAACTCGAGTTTTCTTCCTTTTTAGTGCCTTGACATGTTCTTGGTCTAAAACAATAATGAACATAACAATCAATGACTAGTGGCGTAATAACACAATATTATACTCAAATCCTAAATCTAGGCCAAATTCATGATAATTCTACCCAATAGAGTCTTTCCCACCATAATTTCAAGTTAAAACCCTCCCTAAAGTTGACCACCATAGATTCTAGGGCTTAAGAATCGATTTACAAGTTAGGGGAGTAACTAACTTATCTCTATCGAAGAGAATGGTAGAAAACATATGAAAAAATTCCTAGGTCGCCTATGGAGTTTCCCAAAACAAGATTGCAAAATAATGATCGATTTTGGGACTTTTCTACACAAAAACCCGACTAACCCGTGCTATAGTGGCACAACTCGTTATAGCAGCATCTTCATAGCACCCCACCTGCTATAGCGGCGTGACACCTATTATATCGGGTTGCACGGAGGCAAAAACTTGTATATACTTCCCAAAACCCCTATTTCGCAACACACATTGGACCATTAACATCTCAACCTAACACATTCATGTCAAGATCGATATGGGCGATCTACTCACCTTAATTCACTTCCAAAAATCCTATGAATTCCTTAATTTCTTAGCTACTAGAAAACATGATCCAAACTTAGACATTATCCCCAATCCCTTCTCGAATCGTCCTAGACCCCACCTTATTCAGATTTCATCTGAGACTAGATAAAAAATTCACATGACACTACGTACTTTATGATGACTGATGGCGGGGGGGGGGGGGGGGGGC
>JAJOOH010035422.1:0-15271 GCA_029582605.1 Solanum gracilifrons | reverse complement strand
AAGGGTTTCAACTCCAAGGAATTTGACATGGGTCTCGAAGATTCTTCACTCTTGACGTGTTTTAAGACATAATTCTTCATACCCAGTTGATGGAAACTAATATTGGTATTAATTTTTATCTTTTTTACATGTCTAGCTAAATCCCAAATTCTTGGGTGTGGTTTTTTTGAATATGGGTTAGATTATCTTATGGGTCTTGCTTGTTGATGGTTTATGTGCTGTTTAAATGTGATTTCGTTTAGTAGCTGTGTATGAACTTAATGGGATTGTAGTTGCAAATACGATTTCATCTTAGGTTTGTCTTGCTCGAGAGAGAGGTCGTAAAACTAAGAATACTAAATTGATAGCCGGTGGTATTGGGTCGACATGGGTTCAGCTCGAGAGAGTGAATCCTAGTCTTTTTCGACACATTCAGCTCGAGAGAGTGAATGGGCTAAGGCGGAGGCTGTGCTTGATGCGGCAACTCGGTGTTCGAGAAAAACCGAGTTGATTCGGGGTATGTTGCTCGAGAGAGTACTTACCCCCACGATAGTCTAGCCTAGTCACAAATGTTCAACAATCTACTATCAAAAGCATGTACCCGATTGTCTAGTTTATCCCGTATTCCTATCACATCCCAAGAATCCCGACTCCCTGTCACATTTCCTTATATATTTACTATTTTTAGTTGTTAATTAATACAAACCCCTATTGATAATTGACGCTATCTTCACCCCTTAGATTTAGTATGTTTTTAATAGTTAATATCTATAGCTATGACTAATTAGAACAAGCTTTTATTTTTCTATTAATTCTCAAAACCACTCCATGTGGGAACGATCCCAACCCTTAGTTGGGTTATATCACTACACGCGATTGAATAGCACTTGAATTGAAATAGTGTCAATTGATTACGTCCTTAAACATCAAAATGGCGCCGCTGCCAGGGAATGGTGTTATTTGAGAATTCTTAGTTTAGTAAAATTCTTTTGTTCTTGTCAGTCGTAATTTACTTACCTAACTTTTAGTTTTGTTTTGGTTGTTGGTACTTTAAAGTAGAGGAGGTGAGTACATCGAACAGTACTTGCGAGCTAATGATGTATCCTCCATTAAAAGTAATGATATTCCTGGATCGCACCCCAACCTTCAAGCAATTATAAGGTGAACGGATCCATAAATCATAGGCAAGGTTCACAGAACTGATAACTCAATGCCCAACTCATGACATTCCCGACATAGCCCTCCTTGACTGTCTCTACAAAAGTCTTGGTCCCGAAAACAAGGTGTTGGTCGACAAACTCATTCAGAGAGGAATTGCAAAATAGCCATATGTGATAGCAGCCCAACTGCTTGATCAAATGGCTGAAACGAACCAAGAAGTAGAAAAGGACTTCGTGCTGGCCGTACTAATCACTCAGATGGATAAGTTGGCCAAAAAGATGGTGGAGACGATTGTGCAGCCGGTGATCCACACATCGCCGACAGAGACGTCAACAACAACTCCTAGTGGATCTGGCACTGCTATTCCTTCTGAGGTTACTCCGGGCACTGAAGCCCAAGTCCAGATTGATACATCGTGCACTAATGCCCCGACTGATGGAGCTGCATAGACGGGATCCCGTCTTTACATCCCTCTCTATCTTACTTTATTTTGACTTTTGGATTTTGTGTTATTTGCATTTGAGGACAAATGATTTTTATTTGTGGTGGAGTGAGGCCCATCTTTGTGCATATTTGTTTTGTTATTTTTGAGTTGAAATCTATAATTATGCTATACACTGCTTTTTGAAGAACGTTTGAGCTTGTGGCTCCTTCTGTTTTTATTGCAAATGATTTTGACCCTTCCGAAATTTTTGCCACCTCTTGTATGTACTTGAATGTGGTTGTTCCTTGGGAAATTTGAGTCTCAGTTTCGATCAATACTGATGACTTGAATAGTGCTCATAATTGAACGAACATCAATGTACGGCTATGATGAGACCAAATGAAGTTGCATATACAATATGTAAACTCTTTGCATCTCGTTGTGACTAGCTAATTATCAAATTGATTCTCTTGCGATGAACATTGCACACTAGCGAAAGTGTGGAGTGTTGTTTGACTTTAGTGTCGATGCCTTGTGTGATGAGCTTACTGTGAACCAGGCATGATAACACCTAGAATTTGCCCCGTTGGTCCAGTCGACTAAGTAAGATTATCTCTTGATATGATCTTAGGCAACTTTGAAGAGTGCGAGCCAATTTAACATATACCTCTTCTGTGGCCTACCTCGTGAGTGTGTGAACCTCTTTTGAATACCCCCTGAGCCTTATCTTTCTTTGGAAGAAACTTGATGAAAACTAGACATGTCTTAATCCACTACCCTTAATCCTTTTGATTTATGGTTGATTGAATAGCCAACTTAGGCCAAAAGCCTAAGTTGGGGGTGTGGTTAAAAGATAAGGGAAAGTCAAGAAGTGCAAGGAAAGTCTCATTTAACCCATGGTGTTGAGAAAAATGGAACCCCTCCATACAAAAAAAAAAGAAGAGAAAAAGAGAAGAAAATAATGAAAAAGAAAAGTTGTGGAATAAAACACAAAAAAAATGGGGTTCCCGAACAATCCATAGAGAGTGAATAATGGGATGACTTATGAGCACTAACGAAATTGATGAAGGAAGAGTAAAGGGAGTGTTGTGAGCACCACATTTGATGAGGATGACAGTCACTGAGCCTAAATTACCATACCTTTGCACTCAGACCCGTTACAAGCCTTGAAAAGACCTTTTTGATCTTAAGTGAGCTGAAACAAATGTTGATTGGAAAATACGAGGAAACCTATGGATTAAAGCATGCATTGTGTTCTTTTTTTTGAGAGAGTGAGCATTGCATTTGATTGCGGAACTTTAAATGATTAAACCTTTGTGTGTGAATATGGAATCATCCTTTGTGTGACGACATTCGAATACTTTTGTTGAGCTTGAACTTGCATTTGAAGCAAGTATTGCGAGCTTGAGAATCTTTGGTAATGGTGTGTCACAACTCAAATCTTTGGGTACACAATTGATCCTTGCTTGAGTAAATTGAGTCTTGTTGTGTGCATTCATGATCGAGTCTTGTGTAGCACTGTTTGAGACATACTTTTGAACTGCTGAACTTGAGTTTTACTTGAGGACAAGCAAAAGTTTAAGTTGGGGGTGTTGATGAGTCCACAAATTGGACTCATTTAGAGCAATATTTTGATAGAAATAGTGTCCTCAAATGCATATTTTGTCTCAATATCTGATGAAAATCCTTAAGTTTCAGATATTTGGTGTTTGAGGCAAAGCAAGGACCCTACTTGGCAAGAAGGAACAAGGCGGCTGAAAAGAACGAAGAAATGAAGGCCTGAAGATCACCGAGCCCAGTTAGCAAGTCACCGATCGACCTAGAGATCGCCTTTTGTTCTAGTGTGCTGTGCCCTAAAGGGAAAGATCAAGTTGGCGATGAAATGGAGCATTCGGCGTGTCGCTGAGTAGTTCTGCGAAGCAGCACTATCGCCCAATGACTCTAAGAGCAAAGATGTTGAAGGCTAAAGCAAGAAGGCAATAAAATCGACCGAAAGGCAGATCACCGAGTGTATCATTGATCCCGACTAACTACGCCGAGTGATCCGCTGCAGCATAAATTTTCAAACACTATAAATACTTGTTTAAATTGTTAACTTAAAGGAGGAAGTCATAGACAATTATTATTGAGACTTAGAATATTTTCAGTTCCAAGTTTTAGAGGGTTTTGGAGACTTTGTTCTAAAACCTTGAAGATTCAAAGGGTTTCAACTCCAAGGAATTTGACATGGGTCTCGAAGATTCTTCACTCTTGACGTGTTTTAAGACATAATTCTTCATACCCAGTTGATGGAAACTGATATTGGTATTAATTTTTATCTTTTTTACATGTCTAGCTAAATCCCAAATTCTTGGGTGTGGTTTTTTTGAATATGGGTTAGATTATCTTATGGGTCTTGCTTGTTGATGGTTTATGTGCTGTTTAAATGTGATTTCGTTTAGTAGCTGTGTATGAACTTAATGGGATTGTAGTTGCAAATACGATTTCATCTTAGTTTTTTTGGCTTGCTCGAGAGAGAGATCGTAAAACTAAGACTACTAAATTGATAGATGGTGGTATTGGGTCGACATGGGTTCAGCTCGAGAGAGTAAATCCTAGTCCTTTCCCCACACATTCACCTTGAGAGAGTGAATGGGCTAAGCCGGAGGCTGTAGTTAATGCGGCAACTCAATGTGTTCGAGAGAAACCGAGTTGATTTGGGGTAAGTTGCTCGAGAGAGAATTTACCCCCACTATAGTCTAGCTTAGTTACAAATGTTCAACAATCTGCTATCAAAATCATGTACCTGATAGTCTAGTTTATCCCGTATTCCTATCACATCCCAAGAATCCCGACTCCCTATCTCACTACCTTATATTATTGTTATTTTTAGTTGTTAATTAATACAAATCCTCATTGATAATTGACCCTTGCGTCACCCCTTAGATTTAGCATGTTTTTAATCGTTAATATCTATAGCTATGACTAATTATAACTAGTTTTTATTTTTCTATTAATTCTCAAAACCACTCCCTGTGGGAACGATCCCAACCCTTGGTTGGGTTATATCACTACACGCGATCGTATGGGACTTGAATGGAAACAATTTCAGTTGATTACGTCCTTAAATATCAGCTTAGATTTAAGTTTCCACATAGTATCTTTTAATTCAATAAATTGTAGTGTTCTTATGATATGCCAACTTAGGGTTAGTTTGGGGTTACACTATCCTAGGTCTTGTGTTTATGTCAAAGGGGTAGCCTCAGGGTGTGACACATGTGAAAACAGTTTTTAGGAATTGAAGAATAGACTAACTTCCGCTCCAGTGTTGACTTTACCGGAAGGGACTGATGGTTTTGTGGTATATTGTGATGCTTCAAAAATTGGACTAGGGTGTGTGCCTATGCAAAATGGGAAACTTATTGCCTATATTTCAAGGCAACTTAAGATTCATGAAAAGAATTATCAAACCAATAACCTTGAAGTCGCAGCGGTTTTTTTTGCCTTAAAGATTTGGAGGCATTATGTTTATGGTGTTCATGTAGATGTTTTTACCGACCACAAGAGTTTACAATATGTGTTAAATCATAAGGATATAAAACTTCACCAAATGAGGTGGATTGAGTTATTGAAGTATTATGATATGAGTGTTCTCAATCACCCTGGTAAGGCGAATGTAGCGGCGGAGGCTCTTAGTCGGTTATCTATAGGTAGTGTTGCTCATATTGAGGATGATAGAAAAGAATTAGTTCCAGATGTTCATAGATTTGTCAAGTTAGGTGTTCAACTAGTAGACTTTACTAAAGGTGGCGTTATGGTTCATAATGGTTTCGAATTGTCTTTTGTGGCGGATGTGAAGGCCAAGCAAGGTCTTGATCCGACTTTTGTTCAATTGAAGGAAGCAGTGCTTAAAAAGTTTGTAGAGGCTTTTTCCCAAGGGGGAGATGGAGTACTTAGATATCAAGGTCGTTTGTGTGTTCCTAATATTGATGACTTGAGGGAAAAGATCTTTTCGAAAGACCATACTTCTTGGTATTCCATTCAGTCAGGAGCCACCAAGATGTACCATGATTTGCAGGAGATCTATTGGTGGAATGGGATGAAGATGGATATTGCGAGATTTGTGGCTAAGTGTCCAAATTGTCAACAAGTAAAAGTTGAGCATCAGAAACTGCGAGGTTTATCCCATGATATTAGAATTCCTACTTGGAAGTGGGAAGCTTTGAATATGGACTATGTTGTTAGTTTACCTCGTACTTGCCGACAACATTACTCGATTTAGATTATTGTAGATCGAATGATGAAATCGGCTCATTTCATCCCTATCAAGGTTTCTTATTCGGCAGAGGACTATGCTAAGATTTACTTGAGAGAAATGGTAAAGTTGCATGGAATGCCTTTATCCATTATCTCGTGCCTTTCGAAAAGGGTTTGGTACTCGTGTTAAGCTAAGTACAGCCTTCCATCAACAAACCGATTTGAAAGCGAAGCATACTATCCAAACTTTTGAAGATATGTTGAGAGCTTGCGTGAATGATTTCAAGTATAGTTGGGATGATCACTTGCCTTTGATTGAGTTTGCGTATAACAATAGTTATCACTCGAGTATTGGAATAGATCCATTTGAGGTCTTGTTTGGTAGGAGGTTTAGATCTCTTATAGCTTGGTTTGAAGTAGGTGAAGTTGCCTTAATAGGTCCTGAGTTGGTACATGAGGCTATGAAAAAGTTTGACTTATTATAGAAAGGTTGAAAATGGCTCAAAGTCGGCAAAAGTCATATGCCGATGTGAGAATAAGAGATCTTGAGTTTGATGTTCATGATTGGGTTTACTTGAAAATTTCACCCATGAAGGGTGTAATGAGGTTTGGTAAGAAAGGGAAGCTTAGTCCCCGATATGTAGGCACATATTAGATTCTGAGACGTATTGGTAAGGTTGCTTTTGAGCTTGAATTTTGTAATGAATTGGCATCACTGCATCCCGTCTTCCATGTCTCCTTGTTGAATAAATATGTTGGTGATCCGAAATCTATTGTTCCCTTAGAAGGTTTAGGAGTTAAGGAGAATATTTCCTATGAAGAAGTTCTGATTGAGATTTTAGAATGGCAAGTTAAGAAGTAGAGGAACAAAGAAGTTTCTTCCGTGAAAATGTTGGTGGAGGAATCAGTTAGTTGAGGGTGCTACTTGGGAGACCGAGGCCGATATGATGTCCCGATATCTTCATCTCTTTCCTTTTACTCCTACTATATCTTGAGGTATTGAGTTCCTCGTGATTTACTCTTTGATGTCATGTGCTTAGATATTTCCATGATGTCCTTATTTATGTATGTTCATGAAAAGCTTAAGTTTTGAGAAATTGAGCCAACTTGGTTGATTTCTACATGTTTATGTGCATTTGAGTATGAGTTGCATATAGACTTCATGATATGATATTTTTAACTTGCTTTACCTTGGAGTTGATGTTTCTTCTCGGATATGTGCATTTATGTGATTGCATTCATGTTGGGTTGCTAGATTAAGTTTCTACCTTCCTTATAATGTCTTGAATCTCATTCGAGGACAAATGATCCCAAGGGGAGGATTATGTAACACCACGGATTTGAGAAAGGGTAAAGAAAATCAATTTTCAAAAAATCTGGAGGCACATCGACAGAAGCCAACCCTGTCCCGTGGAACGAACCACGAACCGTAGGTCAGGTCCGTGAATTGGCCAGCCAACTTCTCCAAAATGATAAGTTTCAATACTTGTTCAACAGTCCACAAGGACAGTCTGTCATCCAATGTACGACTCGTAGATAGGTCCGGTATGTGGGTTACATATATAGAGAAAATTCTGGATCAATGGCTGAGATCCGCAACCGGGATCAATGGACTATCGTTGGACCCATGGCCTATGGACCTGGTCCATGGGTTTATCGACAGACCATATGTCTGGCCATCATTTGGTGTCGGAAATTATTTTCTAGGGTCAGTTGGATCTTTTCCTAAATATTTTATCCTAATACTATGTCGTTTTACCCTTTAATAAAAGCCCTATATAAGTTTTTTAATCCCTAAGTTTCCTCAATTGAAATAATTTTCTCAAATTTACAAAAGATCAAGTTTACTCCTCCCAAATATTTCTCTCTCTCGAAAGCTTGAAGAAGAACGGATCAGCCTAGGGTTTCAAGTCAAGTCTCCTAATCCTCCATTGAAGTTAAGCATTTGGAATTGAGGTATTATAGTTTTCATTCATGGAGTTCCCAAATTCTCCTATTTCAAAAGTATGAAATCCCCCAATTGAGTTAGGATTTTTCTTTTATGTTATGGGTTCTCTTGATTATTGATTTAAATGATTGAATTATGATCTTTTGTGCATGAATTGATAAAATTCTATGGTTTTATGATGATACCCCATGAGCCCGTGTAGTTCCCACGTTTTCCAAGTTATGATGATATGATGTGGGTTTGAATTATGAAAGAAGAGATTATGGATTTAAGCATGTTCTTATGGAATTAATGTAAAAGTTGTAAGGATAATATTAGAATGAAGTATCAATGATGATGATAATGTTGTATTTTTGAAAGGATGTTCTCTTATACACACGAAAGCATGACTGTGAAAATTTTCTTACATAATAAGGGTTCTTAAGGTTGAAAGGCTTTTCTCAGCTAAAATGAACCAATGATTAAGGAATTATGCTAGTGTTTAGGAAAGAGGCAATTACTTATGTCAAATGATTTAAGAAAAAGAGGCGATTTCCCATGTTCCTTTAAGAGCTAAGATGAATAGGATTAAGAACTATTCCGTAGAAGTTAAGATTAGTTTGAGTGGGCAACTGGCGATTACCCAAGTCCCATAAACTATGTGCCAACATAGGATTTTCTAGATAGACATTAGCTAGTGGATCCATAATAGCTAGATGTTCATGGCCATTACCTTGGCATGTAGAAAATCCCTTTTCGGTGTGGGAGACACCGGATTCCATGTTGAAAGCTCACATGGTCTTATATTTTGGTTAAGGCTACTTCCCATAAGCAAGTCATGATGAAGCAAGGTTACTTCAAGAAGTATCGTAAGTATGTTTAAGATGATGTTCACTTGCATTGATTATGTTCTATAACATGTTTTCTAACTAACAAGATCTATGTTTTAGCTTGATCATTGCATGTTCATTAAAATGTCCTATGTTAGCATGATTTAAATGTTTATATTCATGTCTATCATAATTGATACATATTTTTTAATAACGCATAGTCTTGCCTACATTTCCCCAAATGTAAGGTCCGACAGTCAAGGTTATCAGTTTCGTGGTTAGAGGTTGATTTGAGAGATTTTGAGCTTTGGTGAGTCCTCATGCTTCGAGGACATATTTTCATTGTTATCAGTTTTCTTTCTTACTTTAAGTTATGGACATGGTGTATGGGCTAGTCCCAATTTCATTTTTTATATACTAGATGTCTTTGAGACGATGTTTAGATTTCTACTTTGCTTATAAAACTTTTATATCTTGGAACTGTTCTTTTAAATCTATTGATTCTATTATCTTGTATTATGAAAGCTAAGTGGCTTGTATGAAACCTCTCAGGGTCTTGTACGTCATTTTATGCCTAGGGGCTACCTTGGGTCGTGACATTATTGGTGTCCTAGATCCCACATCTTCCTTCCTTTTTAGAGGTTGACGTGGTGAGGTGAGTCGAATAAATCCCCATGTTGTCTTCGCTGGAGCTGCTCGAACTGGGCTTCGCCTGCTTCTTTCCCTTTTTTTAATCTCCCCCCCCCCCTTTGTAGGAGGAAGTTTTGGTCGCGTTGCTCTTGGAGGGGAAACCTCTGTGGCAATAAGTATCCCGTTTGCTTTATTCTGAGGTGGTGGACCATTCCCGGGAACCTTTGGTCTAGCCATATCTACAAAACAACACAAATCAAACAAATGCGGTTAAAAAGGGTTAGTGCGGTTAAAAAAGGTTAGTGAATCAATCTTTGCAACAAAATGCAGTATAACTCGCCAACCAAGTCGGTGAGTCACCGAAATCACTTTGGCAAGCAAAAAGGGCATGCCAATAGTTCTAGCCACACATCAGGTAAAAAAGATATCAAAATGGCGAGACTAAGCACTACTTGGCGAGTCGCCGAATCAAATCGACGATGCTAAAGGGTCTCGCCAAAAGTGACAAAACCAAGATTCAAAAATTAGGCATCAAATGGGAGATGTTAAAGCAATTCAGAGTGTCACCGAATAAACTCAGCGACAAAAATACAATGCCTAAAGTATCAGAACCCAAGATCAACAAAATCAATTAGGAAAGCGATGAAGAGGGTGTTTGGCAATCCACTGATCCTCTTGGCCAGCTCAATAAAGCTCGCCAATTGTCTCTACGTGCAAAAATTTCAACCCAACTTCAATTTTCTAACCATTAGCCTACGACGATAAAACTCATGAAGAATTGAACTCAATATATTCCTACCCACTAACTAATTTCAAGTTAAGATACTCAGATTTCCCCCATTTTAATCAAATTCACTCCGAACAACGATTTTACCCTTAAGAATAACGTTACCCATTCCATCATTGGGCAAATTAAAGTTCAATTAATAGACGGGCTACTAATACTTCACCCCCCAAACTCAACACCTAAGAACCACAATTTGCACAACATTCAATATTTCTAGGCTAACACATAATCGAGCTTGCTTGAATCCCAATTCTAATTCAATGCGCAATTATAACAATTTAAACAAATCAACCAAACAATTACCATCAACTCACATACATGTTGATCACCATTTAACAAAAATTACACTAAATACTATAAAAACTAACCTCAATGCAGAGACTAAAAATTGACTAAGGTGCAAAGGTGAAATGAGATGCATCCAAATCCACTCACACAACTTGACCCACACGATGAACATGCAAGAACATAAATGCGAAAAGATAAAATGGATAGAGTGCAAGAGTTGGAAATTTTGAAATGATGGAAGATTTTGATTTAAATCATGAAAAAGAACACGACCCTTCAGCTCACGCCTTCATCGGTGATGGGCACTTATGTCGCCGATCCTCTCGGAGATTCACTGGGTGGATCAATTACCCGCCAAAACCATCAAAACACACCTCTTACAAAGGGTCAGAAATGTGAGGTAAGGCGGGCTGACCGACCTACTCAACGAGTCGCCGAGTGAGGTATGAGCTCCCCCTTTGGGCTTTCAACTCACGAACTTCAAATTTACAACCTGCACATTCAACAAACATTATTCGACAGAAAGCAAAACTTAGGTTGCCTCCAAAGAAGTGCCTTATTTAAGGTCATGGTACAACGAAGACATCCTTTCAAGCTTAATTTTTTGAGTTAGCAATGGTATCACTTGGTAGACCCCCTTTTGGTCTTGGATTTAAATGAGCTGAGATCTGATCTGTTTTTCCGACTTCTTAAGAGACACTGAGTGTTATATAACTGTTTGGTTCAGAGAAGAGACATCATCTTTCATTTCCTTTAGCACCTTGTCAGATCCTTAAACTTTATTTACAATACGAGCAAGCATATCTTCGGTGAGAAAATTCTGAGGATGACCCCTTTGCTCTTTTTGCTTTTGACGCTCATGGGGAGACATATAGTGATCCTTGTCTCTATCCCAATCTCTCAAATATGTACCACGGTCATGCCAATACTAATCTCGATCTCTCCAAGCATCATCACAATCCTTGTCCCAACCTTGATTCCCGCCAAGCTTTGGATAGTTCGGACGAGAACCCCGGCTTGATTTGTTAAGAAATGAACTTCTTCATTGTACATGGCCTCAAAGTGTGCTTCATCAGGTTTTATCCCACTATTAATTCTGACCGCATTCACAGCCTTGCAACCACTTCCCATGACATGTTTCGTCAATAGGTCCATTTGGGTCATCATTTTGGCCATGTTTTCATCTAGCTCATGGTTCTTTTCTTGTTGTTCTTTTGTCAACCCAAAATTCAAAGGAGACACATGATCCTCTCTCGTGTACCATGCACAATTAATTTTTGTCATTTCATCAACGAGGGTTGATGCTATGTCAAATGGTTGTCTCATGATTCCACCTCGAAACAGCTTAAATTTAATTTTTCTAGTCCTATTTCATTTATTAAAGTTTCTTCTTCTGAATCGGATGAGTCTTGTCTTCCTCCTTCTACTGCATCTATGCTTATTACTGAATATATACTTTCGTTATCTGACATATATTCGTCTACATTTATCAGGGTTTCTTGGAAATCTTCTATAAGCTGAGCATTTCTCGTTCTACTGCTATTTCTACCTGGACAAGTATTAGCTAGATGCTCTTCACTTTCACATGTAAAACAAGATAGTCTATTTTTGTAAATTATGTTGTTATTATGTTTCCTTACGTGTCTATCTTTATTTAGGTAAGGCTTTCTTGCCGTAGATTTTCTTAGATAATACTTTCTCTTAGGTTTGTATTCTTGATTATTTTGATATGTCTTTTTATATTTTCTTTTTGGTGTACTTTGATCATAGCTTTGTGTTGTGTATAATTTTTACAAAAACCTGTCTCGTTTTGTTTTAATTATTTTTGTAATTGTATATTGGTACATTTTTCTTGTAATATTTCCATAACATGCTGTATTTTATGTCCTATGGACCAGTTAGCGTTTGGATTTTTCATTACTCCCTCTCTTTTATTCCATCTTTCTTCTATTTATCTTCCTAAGGCTCCAGGGAGTTTGTTAAAAAGTTTTTTTCCCAAGCTTTGGTCAAACGCATTACCGCTTATAGCACAATAGTAAAAATAGTCTTTTAAAAAGTTTTTTATATGACTCCAATTTGTTATACTAAGTTGTTCTAATTTTATTAGTGCATTCTTTTGTAAGACTACCAATCTGCTATTCGGATCTTCCCCTATTATTAAGCTATGTATTTGATTAGTAAAATTATACGGGTTTGGTCCCATATTTACTAGTTCTTAGAATTCTTGAGGGTAAGCTACTTTATAAGCTTCCCACACTCCTTTAATTGACTCTCCTAGAAAGGTCTCCATATATCTATACATAGTTTCCGCATCTATTTCACTATAATGGTGTATATAGTCTAATACTACTATTCCTTTCCATACATCTATTACTGAATTCCATAATTGAGGATCATCGGACCTAAAATACACTGTTAAAACTGCTTCAATAAAATCAACGAATGAAGACCTGAAAGAATTCGAAGACCAGAAAACTTATGCAGGATTGTATAAGTTACAATCATGTATAAGACCATCAACATATATATCCAACTGTTTAAATATATGCCAGCAAGAATATATAAAAGAAGGCCTTGACCCTACGAAAGACAGATAATAATTGACCAAGAATATCATTGGTATCTTTTTAGAATAAGAAAAAATTATTCAGATATATACGACTTCTTAATAGAACAAAGACAACTATATTTAGACTAGCTAGAACAATATTCAGACATAATTTCTACTCAAGAAATAAATTCAATAGAACAAGAGATTAAACAGATAAATTTACAAATACATATAATAGGAGCTAGAATTTAACATTATATCCAACAAATTAGGCTAGAACGATACGACAGGAAAAATAAGACCCTATACTTAGCATAAAAATAATACAATAGGAAGTAAAACAGTATATGAACAACATAGTAGTAATAAACATCATATTATACAGTCATAACAACAGAACATAACAATACATACTACAGGGAGAACATACTAAGATCTAGAAAAATGATAACTACTTACATGATAATGGTCGGAATGAGGTTTCCCTTTCGAGAGTCCCTGGGTGACCTTGCAGCTACTTGAAGAAAATAAACACTCACACTCTTTGTACACAAACACTCACTTTTGTTTTTATAGTAAATATGTAAAACTTAAAACTTTAGGAACTCTCAAACTAATCTTTCTATTATGTTTTGCTTGCTCTGCTCTTCGCTCTCTCTCTGCTTCTGTGTTTTTTCTAGCAAATGGTCTCTAATTTATAGCTGAGGTTTTCTTTGTTTTTAATACTGCTCCCCATCTTTCTACACTTCCATCTGTTTCTACTATTAGATAGTCTGTTTCTAATGGGAGAGATAGGTCTAGTATATTTTTAACCATTTGTTTCAATTTTTGGACTAATTTTATGTCTTCAGTATTGAAAGTCTTTTGCCCATGTGTTCCTATTTTTTAGTGTAGAGGTCCTGCTTCTTTTATGAAGTTTCGTGCATAATTTAAGATTCCTAGAAATTTTTGTAATTCTTTAGTGTTGTCTAATTTATCTGGCATTTCTAAGACCTTCTTGGCTATATGAGGTTGTAATTTTATTTTTCCATTTCCAATTTCTACTCCTAAGAACTTTATGAAATTTTTGCATAACTCCATCTTTTTCTTGCTAATAATTATTCCGTTGTCTACGAATAGTTTAAATACTGTTTGTAGATGTCCTAAGTGTTCTTTAATAGTATGACTAAATACTAAAATATCATCTACATATACTAAAATGAAATTTTTATATTCTCTAAAAATATTATCCATTTTACTCTAGAAATTTTGAGGGGTTGTCTTTAGTCCAAATGGCATTACTAACCATTCAAAGTGTCCTTCTGGACAAGTAAACGCAGTCCATTCTATGTTGTCTTCATGCATTTTAACTTGCCAATATCCAGATTTACAATCAAACTTGCTAAATATTTTTCTTCCTTGTATTCGATTTTTCTTCCAAATTGCCAACTCATTTTACTAACAACTTACGTTGGTTAGTATTCTACTAACAAATTACCAACATATTTCTAACTGAATTATATTTTAAAACTTAACAATGAAATTCTAACATATTACCAACCAAAATCTTACTAACTAAGTATTTTCGTTGGTAAATACGGCGGGAAAAAATGGCGCCAAATTTAGCAACATTCTATCAATGGATTACCAACTAAAATATTACTAAAGCACACCTTTTGTTGGTAAAATTACCAACGAAGTATATATCGGTTGGTAAATATGACAAAAAAATTGCTTATATAATTTATTAACATATTACCAATGAATTACTAACCAAACATTTACCAACGGCAAGATTGTGTTGCTAAATTTACCAACAAAATATAAATGTGTTAATGTGTTGGTAAATTAGTAACGAATTGTAATTTGTTGGTAAACTTGCCAACCAATATCCAATTAGTTGGAATTTTGCCGACAAATAAAGATTGTAGTTAGTAAATTACTAACATCATTAAAATAGTTGGTAATATACCAACCGATCATTAATCCATCGGTAAAATTTACCGACATATTAACTATTAGTTGGTAATATTACATATGAATGTTGAGTTGAATAGTAACTATTACCAACTGTGATAAAATTTATTGGTAAATTATTAATTACTAACTTATATTTGAATAGTTGGTAAATTTACAAATTGAAGTTAAATTTTCTGGTAAATCAGTGTCTAGTGTTGAGGCTTTCATATTCAGTTTGTGTCGTTACGCGTTTGATATACCGTGAGTTTACGGTATTTCTAATACGTTTCACTTACTAGTTGTGTGTGTCTAAGGCCTTTTTATATTGGTTTTGATGTGTTTTTACCATGTTTTGTAGGAAAGACGTTCAGGTGCGGATGTGTAGAGACAGCTGAAGGAATTGCAGAAAAAGGGCATCCACGGAGGTGATCTACGGACCGTAGATCCATCCACGGTCCGTAGGTTATGACCGTAGATCAGCAGGCATGATAGTGAGGATAAATCAGGGAAATCTGACCAA
>JAJOOH010035421.1:0-12311 GCA_029582605.1 Solanum gracilifrons | reverse complement strand
TATTTATAGATAAAAAATGTTATTTATAATCTACTTTGTTAATATATTTTTAGTTAGTTTATAGTTTTCAATGTTTATATATTTTATTTCAAATTTGGTCTTGTAAAATTTTGTAAATATTATATATATAATTTTATTTTATTTATAGATAAAAAATGTTATTTATAATCTACTTTGTTAATATATTTTTAGTTAGTTTATAGTTTTCAATGTTTATATATTTTATTTCAAATTTGGTCTTGTAAAATTTTGTAAATATTATATATATAATTTTATTTTATTTATAGATAAAAAATGTTATTTATAATCTACTTTGTTAATATATTTTTAGTTAGTTTATAGTTTTCAATGTTTATATATTTTATTTCAAATTTGGTCTTGTAAAATTTTGTAAATATTATATATATAATTTTATTTTATTTATAGATAAAAAATGTTATTTATAATCTACTTTGTTAATATATTTTTAGTTAGTTTATAGTTTTCAATGTTTATATATTTTATTTCAAATTTGGTCTTGTAAAATTTTGTAAATATTATATATATAATTTTATTTTATTTATAGATAAAAAACGTTATTTATAATCTACTTTGTTAATATATTTTTAGTTTGTTTATAGTTTTCAATGTTTATATATTTTATTTCAAATTTGGGCTTGTAAAATTCTAAGTTGCGCGGACTCTTCACTTTCGATGCCGCATCCGTGTCGGATTCTTCAAATATACACTACTTTTGGTGAATCTGACACTCACCCCTTTACATTTTTGAAGAGTCTGAGCAACATAGGTAAAATTTGTAAATATTTTATTTTGTATTAAGTCCGAAGTTACAATTATATTGTTATAGTTTTTCAAATTTGAAGTTAACAATTTACTTTGTAAATATTTCGTTTTGTATTTAGTTTGATTGTATCCTTTAATCTTATTAATTTAACATAATGACCGTTGATATTTTAAAAAAAAATATTTTGTACTCATGTGAATTTTACCGTTTTTACAAAAAAAATTATTCATTTAACATTTCTTAAGTTTAGCTTATCACATAGGTAAGTGAAAATATATTTGATCATATTTTCAAACATCGTATAGTTGTAAAAAACTGAAAAAAATGAAAAACCGAAAACAATTGAAAGAACCGACTAAAACCGAAATAGAAAAAACCGACTTTGCGTGGTTTGATTTGGTTTTTAGATTTAATAAACCGACATACTTGGTTTAGATTTTTTTTAATGAAAAACCAAACCAAACCGACTTATGTACATCCCTAACTCTAGCATAGATATGACACCTTTTGAGGCACTCTATGGGAGGGAATGTAGATCACCCATAGGATGGTTCGAGGCTGACGATGTGAAACCTTTGGGGGTTGATTTAGTGAAGGATGCTCAAGATAAGGTGAGAAGTATTCAAGCTAAAATTTTACCAGCCCAGAATAGACAGAAAAAGTATGCGGATCATAAGGTAAGAGACATGACGTTTCAAACCGGCGAAAATGTTCTTCTTAATGTATCACCCATGAAAGGGGTGATGAGATTTGGCAAGAAAGGAAAACTAAGTCCGCGATATATTGATTCATTTGAGGTTATTGAATATGTAGGACCGGTAGCGTATAAACTGGCTTTACCTCCTAATCTATCGGGTGTTCATCTGGTATTTTCATGTGTCCATGTTGAAGAGATATCATGGTGACGGAGATTATATCATTAAATGAGACTTAATTGTGTTAGACAAAGACCTCCAATATGAAGAGGAGCCGGTTGCAATTCTTGATCGTGATGTGCGTAAGTTGAGGACCAAGGAGATTAAGTCCGTGAAAGTTTAGTGGAAGCATCGTCCAGTTAAGGAAGCTACTTGGGAAATCAAGAGGGACATGCGAGACAAGTATCCCCAATTGTTCGTCGATTCAGGTACTACTTCATTCTTTCCTTAGCCTATTTTCTTAAGTTTTGTCACTCGGGGACGAGTGATGGGTAAATTGGTATCTATTGTAACAACCTATTTCCGTCGTTATAGAAATGCCAATGGGGAAAAATTTGGGACTAGAAAACTTTTTCGTAGTATTTGGATTTTCCCAACCTAGTCCAGATTTGGATGAAATCGGAGTCATTAAGGTGTAGGGAAATCTGGTAACAATTGGGTGATTTATTTATGATTATGATTACATGGGTGGATAGATAACTCGTTAAAGAATCCGTACGACTTTACGAAATTGAATTCGGGCGAGTAGAACTCCCAGAATCGACCTTAGCGTAAATGGTATTTTCTGAGCGTCGTTGGTTAGAGGTGTGTTGCGAAATGGAGATTTTGGAATTCTTGAAATAGCTCACTGGTTCGTGCAAGCTGCTCTAGCGGGGCCGCTACAACGGAGTGAGGGTCGCTGTGGCGGGTTCGACGCGACTTAAAGTCGTAAATAAACCCTTAAACGACCTTATTTTGCACTTTCTGATTTTTAGAGCTAAGGAACGAACCCCAGGCGACTCCTAACAGTTTTCCACCATTCTTGAGGCTAAAGGTAAGCTTTTCACTCCTCGAATCCATTTTTTGATCCATAGAACGTAATAGAATGGACAATTAATGATGGGGGAGGGTTTTGATCTAAATTCTATGGTGGAAACAACCCTATTTTGGATACTTGGGATCATGGGTATGATCTAGGGTTGTTAGAATTGTTAGTAATCTAGGTAATTAGTGATTGTTTATTGATTCCCGTGTTATATTAATTGTTTATAGACCAAGAACAAGCGGAACGAATCCGGAAATGGAAGGATCAAGTTTCTTAGGGTTTCAAGCCTGCTTCGAGGTAGGTGATGATTGTGATTATATGATTGTGTGATGTATGCTTGTGCTTGCTTCATTATGACACATGTATGTATATAAATGTTGCATTATTAATCACACTTGTTGTAAATGAGATAGATGAATAGCTATAAGCCATGAATTACTTCTTGATTGTATGATTATTGAGAATGTACTTGTGATTGTGATTGTGGTGTGTTGATTGGATCGGATACCGCGTTCCGATATACTAATTGGGATCGATTGCCACGTTCCGGCATAATTATGGGATCGGTTGCCACGTTCCGGTATAATCATTGGAACGGGTACCACGTTCTGGTATGCTAACTGTTTGGGTTTGGGTTCCATGAGAGGGCGACTAACTTGTTATAAATGTATATTGTTGAGCATGTGATATAGATATTGTATATGTTCGGTATTTGCATGTTTATAATGTTGTATTGACTTGCTTATGTTACACTTAGTGGGATGGCCGCATGATCCTACCAGTACACTGTGGTTGTATACTGATATTGCACTTGCTATTTCTTTGTTGAGTACATGGCATCTTTAACTGGCTATTGACAGACCTCGCTTAGAAGATCAGTGATCATCGTTTGAATTCAAGGGTGGGTCAATTCTTCTGGGCTGCCATGAGTTCTCTTTCGTCTATGTCCACCATTTCCGGACTTAGACTATGTTCTAGTTAGCTGATTAGTTCATTAGATTGGGATTGTATCCCTTCTTGTTTAGACTTGTTGAACTTTAGATGTTTCGGTACATTGACTTTCAGGTTCTAGGCATTACTTCCGCAATTTTAGTTTATTATTGTTAGACTTTTGTAAGAGTTTATGGGAACTCTATTTATTTCCTTAGTATTTAACTTGCTTCAGTAACTTAAATGCCTTAGTTTTGGTTTAGTTGCTTGGTTTGGGTTGTAGTAGTGGTTCTCCCACCGAAGGGTTAGAGTGGGTGTCAATCACGACAGTCTGGGTCGTGACATTTTTGAAAACCGATAGTATTTGGTTTGGTTATGATTTTATTTGAAAAACCAAAGAAATAACCGAACCAAACTAATAAATTATATACATATATTTTTTCAATATACATACTTAATATATTATTTTTATAAATAATTTTAAAGATCTTATAAATGTTTTCATCAAAATTTCTTTATAATTTACTTATTGAAAGTAAAATTGCCCAAGGTGAAAACATTTATCTTATTGATTTTATGTATATGAGTGTCTTTAACAATTCTTTGTGAGACTGAAAATGCTACTGTCTCTTCCTTCTAGTCAAAATTGTGAATTTTAAAGTTTTAATATTCATAGTAAATTCAGTAATCGAAAGTTTAGTAATTTTAGTCATTCTAATTATATTTTCGTTTTGAATGGATTGTTGTCACTTTTTTCACATTTTGAATGAATTGTTTCTTTTATTTTTGTGTATGGTTAATAATTGAATAATCGAACCAAACCAAATCGAAACCGATAATCACCAAATCGATAAATATATATTATTGGTTTGGTTTGATTTTGATAATTTTAAAACCGATTAAGTTGATTTGATTTTATATTTGACCAATAACCGATCCAAACCGACCCCTGAACACCACTAAGTACAAGTAGTTGTTGAATAATACTTCAATTACATAACAAATGAACCCACAACTAACTCTTAACATCTAACATTTCTATGATTCTGATCTCTATGTTCAAACACTTCCCTCTCAAGTTAAAGAATAGAATTAATAAATTTACACTTTGTGTAGCTTTGATGACTAATATGCTCTTAAATCAAGAATTAAGGTGGTCTTTGTTAGATTTTAGCGCGTTCAGATACGTCAATAACACTCCCTCCGAGGGTAGGAAACTTCCTACTCCCTTCTTGGGCTTTAGAGATGTCAATAACATTTTTCTTTTGGGTCCCAAATAAAATTTGTGTACATGCCAATATGAACGTGGCAACCTAGTCGGCAATTGGCTATGGCAGTGGGGGCATTTCTTGAGTGGATATCCCATTACCTTAATTTGTGTAAATGCCAATATATGACCATTACTTTTCCTTATCGTAAATAATCTATCTTTTCTATAAGAGAATTCAATTTAATAATTCTAAATTCTATAAATGCATGGCTCCACTAATTGTTTATAACAAACTCTTAACCTTTAGTGCTTACAAGTAAATCTAGTAAATTAAAATATAATATCCTTCCATTATTATAAGCCACTCCCTCCAAGGTGGAATTTCAACTCATTCAACATTCAACAATATTCAACACAAACAAAAAAACTCAACAAAAAGCTCTATGGCAACTACAACTTCCACTCTATTAATTCAAGAATTCATGGAGAACTTCCACTACTCAAGAAGATTACTTCGGGAGGCGGCCACCATGGCGCCGCCTCCTATGGAAGCCGGAATTAGCCACGATACAATTGATGATCTACAAATTGGAAAAAATGTCAACACATTTGATGCAAATGTTATTATGGTATTAGCAGTACTTGTAAGTGCCATAATTTGTTCACTTGTGTTGAATTCCATCATAAAATGTTTCTTTAGGTGCTCTACCCTAGTTTTAATAGACTCATACTCAAATCATACAAATCCTTCATCAACCAACAAAGGGATCAAGAAAAAAGCCCTCAAGACCTTTCCAATTGTAACATACACGGCTGAATTGAAATATCCAGGACTCGATTCTGAATGTGTCATTTGCTTATCAAAGTTCGTAGTTGGGGAGAAAGTTAAGGTTCTACCAAAGTGCAACGTAACCATGGATTCCACGTCAAGTGTATCGATAAATGGCTCAATTCACATTCTTCTTGCCCTACTTGTAGACATTGCCTCATTGAAACTTGTCAAAAAATTGTCAACGGTGACAATTCTGTTACTACAAATGCAACAGTTGAAGAAATTGTAATAAGGATTGAACCTCTAGAACGTGAAGGTGTTATATCTAATAACAATCAAAATTAGATAGAAAAAAATTGGATTTGTTATTAATTGTATGTGATGTAGAAAAATTAGCTAGTGTTTATTAAAAAATTTAAATACAATATTTCAATTTTGAATTATTTTTCTTCTTTTCTATCGACAGATTAGATATCTAAGAAGATCGTTATTATCTTCATTTAATTTCAAACCACAAGAACATTCATTAGTCTCATAAGTGTTTTAATTGCTTTATTTGTTCTTTTATAAGTCTTTTATTTCTAATAAAATTATTTTAAAATAAAAAATGAAATATGCTTGCTCATTTAGTTATTAGCTAGGCTCCACACGCCATGTGCAATTTTGATAAAGTGTTCAAGTATACATGGCTATGTTGCTTCATGTAACAACTCCAAATTCACAATACATGCGCCTCTATATATATTATACAAGGGAAAAGAGTCTAAAATATTTTTCGCCTCTATATATATTATACAAGGGAAAAGAGTCTAAAATATTTTTCAACTTTATTATTTAAATCTGATATTGTAATATTATAACTCTTGTTACTAAAATGGTTCACATATATTTCTACCATTATAAAATTAGCTCACAAATACCCCTACCGTTACAAAAGTGGCTCACATGCACCCCTACTATTACAAAAGTGATAAAATTAATTTTAAATTATTTTTAAAATTTTTATTTTTATAATAATCATACATTTGATCTTTTTCTAACATAAATTATTTTTTGACTACTTTGATTATTATTATTATTATTTTATTTTATTTTTTTATTTTTTTGAGTTCTCATTATTCTTGTTTCATTTCTTTCTTTCATTGTTTTGTATAAATAAGAGAAATAAAAAAAAAGTGAATAGAAAAAGACAAAAAACACAAAAATACATAATTGAAAACTATTTTTTTGCGATTATATTGTAATTTAGTTTTATATCTATAAAAAAAATATCAGGGCATATATAATAAACTTTACAAGAAAATAATTGAAAACAATGAATTTGACCATCAAAATAATAAATTCAAATTAATTTTTCCTTAACGCCTTTAGTTTCTTTTTAAATAGCTCCTAATTTGGCCTGAATTTCAAATATATTTACTTTTTATATGGATTTTCCTTAAAATCGATGTTTAGTTTTTACCCACCATATTTTAGGTATTTAATTTTTCTTTCTATTGCTTATGTAAAAAAAAATTATGGACCAAAATATCCTTATCTATCTTGATCTTTTTTCTTTTTCCATCCATATCCCATAAAAATGATGCATTTATTCATAAAAAAACCAAAATACATATTAGAGAAGAGAGTTAGAGAGGTGTTAGAACCCACCTATACAATGAATATTCAAAAGCAAAGCACATCAAAAGAATACATTTTACATCTTTCAACAACTAAACTTTTGTCTTGCTCAACATAAGCTCCGTAGAAATTAAGTTATACAACATAAGTTAATTAGTACTAATCTAGAATTTGTTATAGTGTTCACAAATTGAAGTTAAGCTTTTTGGGGCACATATATATTCTTTATCCTTCTTAGAAAAAAAATTAGTAGCTAATTAATGTGGATGGTAGAGTATATACGCTTTAGGTTCTTTTGAATGATACATTTATTTATAACAAACTCTTAACATTAGTGCTTAGAAGTAAATCTAGTTAATTAAAATATATTATCCTTCCATTATTTAACACTAAAAAATTAAAGTTGATCCACACTATACTCCTCTTAGCCCCATAAATTTGTCCTATATATATAAGCCACTCTCTCCAAGGTGGGACTTCAACTCATTCAACACCAACAAAAACAAAGAAAACACACATACAAAAAACTCAACCAAAAGCTCTATGGCAACTACAACTTCCACTCTATTAATTCAAGAATTCATGGCGAACTTCCACTACTCAAGAAGATTACTCCGGGAGGCGGCCACCATGGCGCCGCCTCCTATGGCAGCCGGAATTAGCCACGACACAATTGATGATCTACAAATTGGAAAAAATGTCAACACATTTGATGCAAATGTTATTATGGTATTAGCAGTACTTGTAAGTGCCATAATTTGTTCACTTGTGTTGAACTCCATCATAAAATGTTTCTTTAGGTGTTCTACCCTAGTTTTAATAGACTCATACTCAAATCATACAAATCCTTCATCAACCAATAAAGGGATCAAGAAAAAAGCCCTCAAGACATTTCCAATTATAACATACACTACTGAATTGAAACATCCAGGACTCGATTCTGAATGTGTCATTTGCTTATCAGAATTCGTAGATGGAGAGAAAGTTAAGGTTCTACCAAAGTGCAACCATGGATTCCACGTCAAGTGTATTGATAAATGGCTCAATTCACATTCTTCTTGCCCTACTTGTAGACATTGCCTCATTGAAACTTGTCAAAAAATTGTCAACGGTGACAATTTCGTTACTACAAATGCAATTTCTTCAATTTCATCATCAACAGTTGAAGAAATTGTAATAAGGATTGAACCTCTAGAACGTGAAGGCGTTATATCTAATTAACAATCAAAATTAGAAAGAAAAATAGGATTAATTATTTATTAATTGTATGTATGATGTAGAAAAATTAGCTATTTGGTATGATGAGGCAATTTCCATGGTGTAGCTTTCCAATGATCCATTAGTACGTACTCTTGCAAGTGTTTATAAAAAAAATTGAATATACTATTATATTTCAATTTCGTGTCAACTTAATTCCAAACTGAATTTTGTATAAGGATTGAGGCTAATTCATATGGCGAGCACTAAATTTGTCTTTATCAGTATAACTCTCGACTTGTCAACTACTATAGAATACAATAGGTCCACTATGTCTTAGGACTCAAACGTTGTCTACTATTTATATAGTCAAAACTCACTAATTTAATAAAATTATTAATCTCTTTGTGGTTTATGAGTTTTAACCGATCTCAAGTTAATATTTATCATCGTAATAATAGGATTTACAAATAAGATTTATAGATTTTTAAAATAAATTTCTTTGTATAAATTCAAACAAAAGCTATTGAATTTAAACTTGAATCGATTCATAAGAAATGCAACAATATAAACAAATCATGAGAGCAAATTATTAAATTCAAGAAAATGCCAAAGCATCCACTTATTTAAATGTGACACTTCAAGAAAAAAAAAGTAAGCTGGCCTTTCCAGAGACACATTTTAAAATTGTATGGGCCTTGACTCAGAGCGAACAATATTATTAATTTACTAGCCAATATACAAAAAAAGAAGAAGTTAGCAGAAATGTTTAATCTCTAATTTATTTTTTTTCAAGGCAAAACTAAAGTGCTAAAAGTCTATTAAATAAGGATATCCACATACACTATATTGTGTTTGTGGTTTGGTGATAAAGTCATAAAGATAAAAAAATAATAATCATATATTCAATCCCACCAATAAAGAAAATAATTAAAACTTTGATTGATCTAGTGAATCCACATCACAGTGCCTACATAAAGTATTGTCGGAAAAATAACTTCAAAACATACAATGGATCCTATCTCATGTACCACACCTTTATATGTGGCACCGTATGATTTGATATAGAGTTTTAAAAAAAGATTTTTTAAAATTTATGATTAAAGATAAATTTTGAATATTTGTATGGTGTTAAATCATTATAATTAAAAAAAAGGAAATTTTAATATCGGTAAGTTATTTCTTATCATTAAAAAAATATATTTAAAAAGAAAAATATGTCATATAAATTGAGTAATTGTTAAGTATTTGCTCAAATTTTCTTTTCGTATTTATTAATCTTTTTTATTTTCAAAAAAGGTTCAATCATTTGCACTTGGCAACGTTCACAATGTGTTCCAAATGGCTTGAAGAGTCTTATTAGGAGAAAAAATTGTCAAACACTAAGTGTTATTCTGCCGTTTGTGTGATCCTTTTTTTCTAAAATGAATTTTATGAGGTTATTTTTTTCGATATTTCACATTGTCTTTTATATAATGAACTTGTCATTTCAGAATATAGATGTGAGTCGATTGATTAAAACTTATAAATTCGGACGAATTCAAATAACTCATGTTATTTAATATTAATTGATATAAGAAATTCATAAAATATTTTAAAAATTATTAATTTAAAGTAATTAAATTTCAGAAGTTTCAAATTTCAGCTCGGCCTCTTTGCTTACACTTGTATTTATATTACTATATCACGTCTTATCACTAAGCAATAAGTGCCATTACCTCTTTACTTTAGGCTCCACACACAATGTTGGGATATATTTGTGATAAGAAGTTCAAGAATTCATGTACCATGATAGTTGTATTATTGTTTCTTTAGTCCCTTTCTCAAATATTCTTAACTAAGCCAACCATGTTTTTTTTTTGGAAGTGGCTATGTTATTTTGTAGCCATAAACTAAGTCAAATTATATAAGGATTATATTATTGCATGCATTCCAATATTTTTTTGTGATGTGAAGGTGATCGATGTGAATTAAAGAGGTCTATAGGAACAACGTACGAGAATTAAGTTGCAAATTTTAGCTAAAGAATACACAATTGCATTTATATAAATAAAAACTTCACACTCAATTAAATAAATTCACATATTATATCGTTTATCTAGTAAATATCTACCGATCTATATATACGTAAAAATAGAGGTGTTAAATATGTGAGTTAGGTTTAATTTACACAAATCAAAATAGATTTAGTAAATGATACTTGGGTATTGAACTGAAATGAGCTTAATGTGAGTCATAACCCAACCTATCCAACTTTTAATAAGTTTTAATTGCTTTATTTGTTCTTTTTTAAAATTTTAGTACGTAATGAAATCATTATTTTTCTTATTGTGGCTATATATAACAAATCGAATAAAAATATTTTGACTATTACTATGAGATTATGTCATACCAACTCAATTTATGATGAACTAAAATAGGTTGAGCTAATAAATGAGCGGGTCAGAAACCCGCCCAAACCTAAATGGTCCGGATGAATTGAGTTTGATTTTGTCACCCCGCTTATATAATCTTGTAAGAAATATGTTCTGAAAAATGGATGAAGGATCCAACGTCCTATTCTTTTTTATGGAATTAAAATCTCTTATCGTATGTATTATAAAATGAATAGAAGAAAATAATCTTAATAAATTTCTTACATATAAAAATAAACATCTAACAAATTCGCTCTCATGATTAAATTACAACCTAAGATCTATAATCATATTCTGCTAACTGTTCATACATTATTCATTCCATCAATATGCTCCCAGCCTATTTTAATTTTTTTTCCTACCACTATAAGGAGTGAAGTGACACTACCCATAATTTGCTTAGGCTCCACACACCATGTTGGATTTCTGATAAGGAGTTCAAGTATCCATAGACAAGATAGTTCTACTATTCACACACTCTAATTGTCTTTCTTTAATTTTGACTCTTCTTTCAAAAGTCAACTATATATTTTTTTATCATTTAGTTTTAACGACTCTTCAAAAGTTTAAATAATATCCACACACCAACATGGTCTTTCTAGAAGTGGCTATGTTATTTTGTGTAACAACTCCAATTTTACGATACAAATTAAATATTGCTATATTATAATTACTGAACTCAAAGAATCACTATAGAAAAATGTAACTAATTACAAGGGAACACCTAGGCTCCACACACCATGTGGGGTATATTACTATATATAAAACTTTATAATCTTTAAGTAATTTTTTATTCATTCAGTTAAGAAAACAAATAATTCAGTTATTTAGTATTAAGATTTTAATATAAATATCTACCAATAATTACTAAGTAAATATGTACTTTGATTCTAATAAATAAAAACAAAAGTTGTCTTGCACCTATCCAACTTATTGTTAGCTGGTTTAGCCCAAACATAATACTGAACCAAATTGGCCCAATTGCAATTAGTCAATCTCTTTAATTATTAAAGAGGAACTTTAAAAAATGACTATAGTTTAAGTTTGATTAGAGATGTACGGTTATGATTTGCGTAATTTCGATTCTTAATTAGTTACATGTTAACTAGAAGGAGGAGAGGGGCAAGCGAGATTTGAGAGAGAAGTGAAAAAGAGGTTGAGTACATGTTGTGTTCATTGTATCACGAATGCAATTAATACAATTGATTTGTATCAATCAATACATTAACTTTCCCTACAAAGATAAATATAAATATTTATCAATTATCGAAGTACTTCATGAATCAATTAGTTTGAAAAAGTAAAACTCATCACCTTTGAAGCAAATTAATAATTACACCAGGAAAATACAATTTATTTTGTGGCTCCTAATTGTCTACAACAAATGTTGTTACTTTTCACATCAATAATACATACAAATTAAACAAGTAATATAAATGTATATGATGGTGGCAACCATTGTTTCGTCGATATGTATTCAACAAATTAAAACTACAGCTCCTCATAGTATAGAAGGAGAAATTATATCAAAAATGATCTTTAACAACAATTAATTAACGGTAATAACTTAATTGTTGTTAAATATATTCATTTAGAATTAAATTTTATAGCGACATTGGATCCAATGACAATTAACTAATGCTAATAAAAATTTTAACATTATAT
>JAJOOH010035419.1:0-16366 GCA_029582605.1 Solanum gracilifrons | reverse complement strand
CTAATTTTACTTCGTGATTTGAATTTAATTTTCAATTCGGTTCCTAGGACTTACATTGATTGGCTAAGTGTAGACGGTGTCCCACATACATTTATGAGCGTGGATCGATTAGGACTCTTTCAGCAGCTACATTGTCACCTTTATAGAGCATCCGGTTTAAGGTCCGGCCTCTATTGCCCATATACTTTTATGGAGCATCCGGTTTAAGGTTCGACCTCTATTGCCCAGATACTTATAAAGAGTATCTGGTTTAAGGTTCGGCCTCTATCGCCCAGATACTTATATAGAGCATCCGGTTCAAGGTCTGGCCTCTACTGCCTAGATACGTATATAGAGCATCCGGTTAAAGTTCCGGCCTCAGATACTTGATATTTGTGATTGGTTACTTGGGTACTTCTGGTGAGCATCCGGTTCGAGGTCCGGCTTCCGTACTGTCAGATTCTACTAATTAGGGTTGAGGTTCTGGTTCGATGTTTTCCGTTCTTGGGTTCTTATATGCAATTCTCTTTAGTTATAGTTATTCTGTGTACTCGTTGGGCTTTTGGGAATCCGTTCGGGTTTTTATTTAACTTGCGCACGAGTCTACCTTATGGTTTTATGGGGGTCCAGTTAGGTGTAGTTAGCTTATAAATTACTTTAGTTAGTTCTTTGTACACTCGTGTGCATTACGTTGTTAGTTAGATTTTCATTCTTGACTTCGGTTTGTGTTATTCCTTCTTTCATATTTCCTTTACTTTTCAAGTTCAATTAGCCTATGATGCCTACTGGGTACCTGTTGTTTTGGTACTCATACTACGCTATGCATCTGTTTCGTGATGCAGGTCCGAACACCAGTGGCCAGCGTTGATCCAGATTGGAGAAGTCATATCCGGAGACGGGGGTGAGCCCACGACATTTTGTACTATTTCAGTCTCTATTTGTGTATATAGACTTTTCTTTTACCTTTCGAGATAGTCCAGTCTCTGTGGTCCACTTTTGGGACTTGTACTCGTTTTGTTAGTAGCTCTGTACTAGTGACTTCCAAATTCTGCGAGAGATCTTTATTTGTATATGTATTTTGATTTGCTTCCACCTGTTTATGTTGTTATCTTAAAAGTTGCCTACTCTTGTTTAGTTTCTGCCCTCAGACCCATTACTTGTTGTGTCGCGTTACGGGTTGTCTTACCTGCTGTTGGGTTATTGTAGGTGCCATGATGATTCGAGGAATCGGGTCGTGACACAACGACTTCCTATGTACGGCCCATAGGTCCTTGTACGATCCGTACAAACTGGCACCAACAAACACGTTTGAATTATTTTTTTCCAACTCCACTTACCAATTTTTATGGTGTTACAAGTTTGAGTAAAAATGGATGATTTGTGCCATTCAAAGTCTTTTAACCATGGTTCGAGGCCTTGGCATATCTCCTCTTAGCCAGGGTTCGAGACATGGCATACCTTTCTTAGCCATGATTTGAGGCCCTAACATACCACTTTTATCCATGGTTTAAGGCCCTGGTGTATATCCGTAGTCACATTTCAAGGTCCTAACACGTATCTATTAGGTGCGATTAAAGTTTGGGCATCACCTCTATTGGTCAGGTTCAAGTCCTGGCTTGGTAATTCTATTGAATATTTTGGGGTGCCTTACAATGGTTTGAGTCCATGGATGGCTATGGTAGTTCTTGAATTCTCTTAAACTTACCTAGTAGTTTCCTTAGCTGTAACCGTCGGGCTTATATGGGTCCGTTTGTGTTATTTACTTTCCATTGCTCCCGAGTGTACCTTTTGGGCTTATGGGGAACGAGGTCAAATTAGGTTATATATAGCTATTTGTCTTATCATTTATCCTTTCCTAGACTCAAGTTTTTTGTAGTTGGTCTAGTAATTAGGGGGCGGCCGTTCATTATGTTTTTCATTACCATTTCATTCTGCGACTTCTAGTTTTTTACCTTCTCACTTTTCATTAATGTTTTTACTTTCCAAGCTTAGTTGGTCTTGATATTTGTTGGTACCTGTTGTTTTGGCACTCATACTATACCTTGCATATATATTTTTTTATGTAGATTCAAGCACCGGTCGCCAACATTGAGTTTGGGCCAACTGCGGAGTCTTCGAAGAATGAGGGGTGAGCTTATGGGTCCTGGATCAACCTATATCCTTCTGGTATAACTATTGACTAGTCTTTTGTATTTTAGATAAGTTTTTATATTTGGTTCACTTTTGAGACTTGTACTCTTTTGGTAAATTTGTTGTTGTGTCTACCAGGCCGTGGGATTGAATCTTTTCCTCCTAATTGTGTATGTATGTATATATATATATATATATATATATATATAGAAAGAGAGAGATAGAGTTGTTCTTATTTTCTGCTGCTTCTGTTTATATGTCATTAAATTTTTATATCTACCTACTAGGTTTATTATTTGTCATTTCGAGTTGTGGGTTGACTCACCTAGAGGTGGGTGTTGGTAGGTGTTATCATCAGTTGAGTTTTCGGATCGTAACAAAGGTAATTTCTTTTGTCCTAATGTTATGTTTCATTTTTAAGTTGCTACTTGGCTTAAGAAGATGTTATCTTTTTCTTCTTTTAGTTAAATGTAGATAGATATAGATTTGTTTAGCTTGATTCGTAATTTACTTTAAATTTGTTTTGTTTGATTTGTATATCTTCTAAAAAAATCTCAAAAAGTATTTCGTTCTTGATCTGTTCAGTTTCGGTTCCTCTTCCTTTAGGTGATTAACACTCGTCCTGTCCTTTCTTCAGCTCTTGGTTCAGCTACAAGAAGTATGTCCACCACCTAGTACCTTCTTCCATCTTTTATTTCATGCATTGTTGATTCCTCTTTTTCCTTCTTTGCAGTTGTGTTCTCTAGTGGATAGGGCGTGCGACTCTTTTTTGGTGTTATTCTGAGGGCCTCCGTCTTCTGGATCTGCTTTGGTACACTAGTAAGCTCCTAATTTCCTCATTTTTTCCCTTCTCATTCAAATTCTTCTCAGACTAATTAATCTTCCGGGTGTAATGGGTATGTATATAACAGGATGCTAAGAACCACCAACACCGAAGAAAGATAATTGAATTGCTCTCTATGTGTGAGTTTGTAAAGCAATTTGGTTTTGATATTTTATATCCCACTACCAATGTAAACCTTTCAGGTCTCTGGATGTTAAACACTATTCCTTGAGAGTAATCTCAATGCAGAATAGAGAATTCCATCGATGAAGATTTAACTATCTTCATCCAGAAATGCTTTCCAAGCTACACCACATAGGTTCCTGCAGCCTACAACCATGTCACTGCTCAAGGTGTAATATCCCTTGTACATTCTCACATGTACAAGAGTTACTACACCTTGACTAGTGGCATGATTGTTGGCTGCATGAACCTGTTTGGTGTAGCTTGTAAAACATTTCTGGATGAAGATAATTTACACTTCATCAATGTAATTCTCAATCTCCGGGTTGAGATTATTGTCAGGAAATAGTGTATTTAGCAGCCAGAGTTCTGGATAGTTTACATTGTTGTTACGACCCAGGAGTACCCCCTAGACGTAATACGGCGTACAAGACTCCAAAAAGGCTCATACAAGCCCTTAGCATATCATGAACATGAGATAATAGAAAAGTACGGAAAAGTTTAAAACTTTTTACAATCGAAGTCATTTTCATAAAAGCAAGCGGAAGACTTTCTATACTTTGTCTCAAACCAACTAATACAACTTTAGAATATAACTCTTGGGACACAGCCCATACAATAGTCTCAACATGAAAATAAAATACATAAAGGAAAGGTGGTTTTTGTCCTCGAAGCTATGAGGACTCACCAAGATCTTCAACTCCTTGCAACTTCTAGAAACCTATCTCCAAGAGTAGCACTCAATCTCCAAACCCTACATTTGATTAGAATGTAGGCAAAGTATGCATTAGTACAAAATGTACTAAATATGTTAGCTAGCATAATCATAATAGCATGAGACAAGGGTTAGTCAATATAAGACACAATCCAAAATCATATGAAATACTTCATGAAACATCAATAATAAGCATAAGAGACAATATCATCATAATAAGCTAAGTCTCCAACATAAGCATCATATAAACATTCTTTGACTCTTAGTCATCTATACCAAAATAGAACTACTCTCAAGCAACCTAAAAGCATACATGTGCAATGCGTGAATAGCGTCCCATAATACCACCCAAGCCAAGTATCCTTTTTTGGTCGTCTTAATCGTAGTCTATATACACGGTCAAGTCCTTAATCTTTTCTACCAGAAGGGCACCATACTCCTAAGTAACCTCAAAGCACACTTATGCAATGCATGAAAGGCATCCCATACTACCTTTCACACTAAGCATAACCTTGAAGTCATCCTAGTCATACTTACCCTCCTTTGGTCTCATTGTTAGCTTACTTCATATAGACAAGGTAATCTCTCACCTTTAGTCACTACTAACAAGGAAGGCAACTATAGCACAATCCTATCTCAAGCTACATCACTCACAAGAACACTTTCTTCAATAACCTTAAGTCATACTTGTGCAAGGCATGGATCACATCCCATAATACTATACATTCTAAGTACCACTTTAGGTCCTCATGCTAATACTTCTTGGTTTGGAACCTAGTTCCTCTCTTTAACTTTAGAACAGTATGAGGTACTTTCTTAAGCACATCTTAGTTCATTCTTAACTTGAACCCTATGAGATACTTCTTTTAGCATGTCTAGGCTCATTATTAACATGGACCCTATGAGATACTATCTTAAGCATGTCTAAGTCCATTTATATTCTTTAACACTATGAGGTACTTCATTAAGTAGGTCTTAGTTTAAGTATGCCTTAGAACACTATGATATGCTTCTTCAAGCAAGTCTTAGTTCAATTATGCTTTAGAACACTATGAGATGCTTCTTCAAGAATGTCTTAGTTCATTGGATATGGAGATTGCTACTAGAAACCTTAACTCAACTATGTAAATGCTTCCATTTCATGAGACCCAAATTTGGGAAAACCCACACTCTACTACGTAAGAGTTCCCCCTTTAACTTTGATAGTCCTCACATCAACTAGGTGTGGTTCTCCTTTCTAATTGGAGCCCGGACCTTATCTTGTGTGACACTCCATCTCAATGTCAATATCCACTTGGACCCAAGAATACACCCCAAGATTTACTATTAAGCCTTGCTTAACATTCATGCCTCATGGAAGGATGTCCTTGACAATCAATCCATATTCAAGTGATTGTATCACTTTATACTTTAAACCATTCATAAGGTAGGTTAGGTGAGTAGAGGCCTTTCACCACAATTCTACCTATTAAACTTCTATTCCTCACCTTAGCTTTACTCTCAAAGCCCTAGTGATTCAACATTCTTGACTACAAGCCTTACTCTCAAAGCTTTACTTCATAGTTCATTCTACCATCATTTATAGCTAGATTGCAAGACACTCAAGTCATAAGATTCATCTATAAGCAATTCTATTCATATTCTTCATTATCAAGAGATTCTAGTCATAATTCATCATGTAAGGTTCAATATCAACTTTACTTAATCATGATTCATCACATGCATTAAAGTCTAGTTCAATTCATATATATATGATCCTAATCTTGAACCATTACTACACATGATATTAATTTTAGAGGATCAATGCTAATTCTTCAATTTCTTGTTTCAAGGCATAAACCCACAACATATCAAATTCATCACATAAACTAGGTTTAACCATAGAAATCACATAAATTCATCAATACATCATGATACAATACTTAAACAATCATAATTGAGTATTATCCAACCAATTGGAATCAAACTCAAACACTACCCACACTTTGGAAGAAACCCTAGCTTAGATTGAGGATTTTCTTCAAAATTGGGGGAAAACTAGGGGGCTCTATGAGTGGAAAAACCCATATATGAAGAAACTAACATACCTTAATGAATATTCACCACGAATTTGAGGAGAAAAGGCAGCCCCTTGAACCCTAGACTTCACCTTGATCTTCTTCTTCTATGGAGTTCTATTTGAGAGGGAGTTGGGGTCTTTAGATGAATGAGTTAATGACTTAATTTTAGGGGCCTATTTAGCTTATATAGGTTTTTTAATAACTAACTAAACGACCTCCCTTAACCCTTATGTAATTACTAATTAGCCCCCTAACCCCTAACTAAAAACTAAAATTTGAAAGCTGCCCCCACTCATGAACCACCCACCCACAGACCGTGGGTGGGTCCACGCTCCGTACTGCACCTTCGTAAGTGCTGGACTGTGGGTTAGAGGTGCAGGCCAACTCAGGCCTTGACCCACGACCCCAACCCACGACCAGTAGATGGCAAACGTGAGTTGCTGAATTTTGATAGCTTTTTAGGGTTGTTTTGAGGTCCTCTTCAAGGACCCCTTGGGTGGTCCTTGGGGGGTCGTACATTGACGCCCTAACCCCTAAACCTCCATTCTAAGTATGGGAATCATTTTTATGACTTAAACTCTCTCATCAAGCTCTAAAAATCTTACGAAAAGCTCTAGAACTCTCTAGTTCAACTTACTATTTTCCGTGGCGTAACAATTGTAATGGTATCTTACTTTCTTAACCAAGACAATCAGAAGAGAATCATGAGGATGATGGAAGAATTGTCCAAAGCTTTTGGGTGTGAAAAAATCTATGAGTACTTATACTTACAAGGCAACGACATTATGGTGACCAACTATACTTAAATCCTTTAATTGTCAACTAGATTTTGATGGTATACTTGAGGTAGTATTCCATAACTACTCAAGAAACATATCTTTAAATAATTTAAGATACATTTGAATTTAATATATTTATTCAAACATTATATTTATTGTGATTCATTTCTAATGTTACACATTTATTTTTTTTGCAGAAAAAAGCGCGCGTCGTTTGCCCATGATAATAGGCAGATTGTTACTAAGTTTGAGTTGATAGGAAAGCATAAACTAGCAAACTTATTTTCATCTTCTCAAAAGAGAGGTAAAAAGCCTAGGAGGTTCCGTATATGGGATGAACTATGCAGACACTAACTACTCATAAGAAATTTAAGCATTGGAGATAACTAGAGAATCTGAGAGGGGAGTCTCTTTGCACACTAGGGTAGTTAAAGCTTAGGAACCATTAAGAAGAGACTTGTCCATGCTCGACATGTTTGTGGTCTTGTGCATGATGTTTCTTCTAGTAGTTTGGCACGAGGATGTGGTGGAAACCAACTCTTGGCTTATATTAGATACTTGTTTAAACTCACTATTTGATACTCACAATTTCAATTTGCTCATCTTAGTTTGAGAAGGAACACAACTTAAAAAAAGAAAAAAAACTTTTAAATCTTGTGATCTTAAACTAAATATTGTGATTGGAATCAGATTCATCCTCTTTTCCTTTAGAACACTGCCTTTAATCTCATAGATTTCTATTAAAGGAAGAAAAATAAAGAATGTTTGCACTAAGGATGAGCTGTCATTATGAACTTTCCAGCAATCAACCTTTAAAGAAAATGAAAACAACAAGCACGCCTTATTCTATAATATAGCTGGGATTGCTATATGAACCTTCCATATTCAAACTATATTATTGTGATCAATCATCCCAAATTCCAATAATTTATCTTCTAAAGGAAAATTAAGAATTCTATATCACTAGATGTAATTATAATTAATTTGTTTGTACTAGATGCAAAACTCACATAGGCATGGTTTCTCATAATGTAACACCTTGAAAATTGATAAATTGATTTGGTATGGAAAGTTTCATTTTTGGCACTAGTGCAGGTTATACGGAAGCCACCTACGGACCTTATGAACTTTTCCGACGGACCAATAGGATGGTCCATAGAAAGTTCTACGACCCATAGGAAATGGCCCATAAAAGAGGTCACAGACTTGGTGAAATAGTTTAAAGGATGGGGTTTTACGAGAAGGGGCCTACGATCCTGTCATAACTCAAAGTACACCCTAGATGTGACATGGCGAATAGGATCGCGAGAGACCCTAAACAAGTCACTTGACATAAGCATGATGTAATGAAATCTAAATCTAAGAAATATAATCAATATAAGTCTCAAATCCTAGAATGACATAAACGATATCAACAAAGTACATAAGAGATACACATAATAGTACAAAGTCTGACACAAGCCTTTCTAACATAATAAGAGTGGTTGGGAAGTAACCCATACACCACATACAAGTATGAAATAAAAGATATCAAAAGCAATAATAATATCAATAATCTTGTCCTCGGAGCATGATGACTCACCAATCCAAGCAGTAGAGGCTGAGAAATACCGATTTAGGCACGTCCGAGAGGAGAAACGCGGACCCTATATTATGAAACAATATAGGCACAAGTATGCATTAGTACATGGAATGCACTAAGTATGGAGAAATGCATAAAAACATAAGCATGATCATAATATGTGTGACCAAGTTAAAATATAGTAGAAAGACTTTAAGAAAATCCATGAATCGTAAAAAAGGTCAATGCATCTTTAAACATAAGGAAAGCTTTCATAAAAATCTTTGAGGAAAACATAGTTCATTTGTGGGATATTTAGCATTAACCAACAATAATACAATGTGAGCTATAACATAGAATCCGATATAACCCTCACACTGAAAAAAAGATTCTACTTGCCAAGGTAGACTCCATAACATTCATTCATGATTCCTATTGTTTTTCCACTAACTAGGTCTTTTAAGACAATCTTACGATGGAACGTAGTTGGGGACAAGGGAATTGCTACTATTCTAAAGTCCTCACGGTACTAAGTAAATCTCAACGCAAAAGACATAATCATATTCTTATCAAAATACTTGGAAAGACACAATTAAACTACCAATCTAATCATAAGTCCTCATAGATTAGCTCCTTCCAAATAATGATTTCATAAAACTTTAACATTAAACACATACCTTTCTAAGCATCTAAATCATGATTTCATTCATATTTGAGAAAAGCTTTCACAAATCATTAATACTTTTCTCAAAAGCATCCTAGTTCATAAATCATGTTTTTTCACAAACACATGAATAACTTTCATAATCATAATTTATAAGTTCATAAGGAACGTAGACACCAACCGTATAAACCAACTTGACACCTTAAAATTTCACAAAGTCTGAGACCCACCTACGAGACCTTTCTACGACTCATACAAGGAATGACGGGCCATTTTGGTGAACCGTAAAAAGGGTACTAGAACTTGATTTTAGAAATTTATTTTCCCACTTTCTACAATTGCCATCTACTCCTATAGAAGCTTCTACGGTTCATATATAGGACTCATAGACATAGCTTGCAACCCAAAAACTTTTTTTCTTTCCTTTCCAAGTTTCGAGGTGTTACAAGCAGATCTTAGGCATATTTATATTCCTAAGTTGTCAATATTTACCTAGGAATTGATTAGATTGAAGAATGATCTTTAGTTATTAGCTTGATTTTTGGTGTAACTTGTGATGATTGTGCACTTACACAAATGATTAGTTGTTTCAGGAACTCTTGAAGGAATTGGAGTTGAAATGAAAGAAGGAGGAGCAAAGACATACAAGAAAATGACTAAGGCAAAAATTAACAGTGCCTGGCGTACTGTTGGGCACATATCGCCAAGGCCTGAAGCACAGAGTCCTGTTTGTGGCGTGCTGAGAGGCGTGACGCGCTAAGGGCCACAGTTCAAAGATACATCTCTAGCGTGCTAAGAGGCGAGACGCGCCAAAGAGGAAATGACGAACACTGATTGGAGTACTACCAGGCACAGTGCGCCAACACTGATACAACTGGAGCATGTTCGTGGGGGAATAAGAGGCGCGACATGCAAAGGAAATCCCGATTTTTCTAGATTAAGTTATGTTAAAAAGGATTCCTAGTTGAATTAGATTTTGTCTCCAATTTTCCAAATCTTATAAATAGACCCATTGGGCTACATTATTGGGGTTCGACTCTTATTTGGTGTGCAAGAGCAAGATTCCAAGTTTGTAATAGGTTTTGATTTTCTAACTCTTCTATTTTCCATAAATCGCATGAACAATTGTATTTTGTGGCTTTCTAATAGCATGAGTGGCTAAACGCCCTAGTTCTATGGCGGAAGCTATGAATGAATTGTTGATTATTAAAGGCTATTTGAATTAATTCTTGGTTGTCATTATAAGTTGCTTCTATATTCTTATTTTAGTATTTTATGCTTGATCACCCTAAGATAAATATATTGTCTAATCTTAAAATCGGGAGAGGAAAGGTTAGATAGACCAGAGAATATAGAGAGCTCGGTCCATCCATTAGATTGAGGTGATTAGTGTTCAGGAGTGACGCCCAGACGAACACCTTGCTTGGTTACGAAATAGGATGAAATATAAATGCTCGCCAGTTAGTCTATTTATCCTCGCTCAACGATATAGTTAGATAGCTAACTGGAGTATGCGACGAGAGATGTATAGCCCGACTCATATAATTAACCCTATAAATCAGTAACTTGACAACTGAAATTATTTCTAAGACGATAATATGATACATGATGTTCAATATATGTTGCGGCCCTGGAATTGTCTCTTACTTGCTTGAAACATCATATTAAAGTCGTTCACAATTGGTTACTTTTAGTTAGTGCATAATTAGTATTAGTTAACAATCATCACAATCTTTTAAACAGTTACTTTTGCTTTTATTTGTAGAATTAGGTGTTAAATATAAATTGATCATAAGTCCTTGGGAACGAATCTATATTACTTGCGCGACTACGTACAGTTGCGTGTATATTGGGGAGCAACAAGTTTTTGGTTCCGCTGCCGCGGACTTAGAAATTGATTTATATTCAATCTTCTTATGTCTACAATTAAAATATTTAGGTATTATTTACTTGATCTTAGCTTGTTTATTGCAGACACTTGACTTTCAGGTCTGGCTCGAGAAGGAGAACTTGTCGAACCTTATAATGAACCTAAAAGAGTTTTGTGCTAGCACAGGAAAATGGTGAATCAAGGACGACATGGAGAATTGGGGTTAGGTCTTCTGGGAAACATTAATGATGATAATCAAGACAACTTGAATAACCTAGAAAATGTGAATAACCAAAGGAACCTGAATAACCAAGGAGTACCGCCTGTCATACCTGCAAGACCAGTCCGTGATGTGGCAGTCCCACTCACAACTAATTTGGCATCTAGTATTAGAAAACCTCCATCGGGGGGTAGATTTGAACTAAAGCAGAGCATGGTACAGATCCTCTATTCTAATGGGCAATTCATTGTCTCCCCCATGAGGATCCTCAAATCCATCTTAGGAACTTCGTAGATATTACTGATACATACATCCCAATTGGAGTCTCGTTAGACTATGTGAGGCTGACGTTGTTCTCATACTCATTATTAGGAGCCGCAAGGCGTTGGTTAGATTCTGTACCACCAATCTCTATCACTACTTGGGATTGTCTGGCAAAGAAGTTCGCGAGTCGATTCTTCCCATCCAATAAAACTACTAAGTTGAGGGGTGAGATAATATACTTTACTCAAAAGCAAGGGGAGGACATGTACCAAGCATGGGCGCGTTTCAAACAAATATTGAATGCTTGCCCACACAACATGCAAACTAATGAGGTACTTGCTCACACTTTCTTTGAGGGTTTAGATTATAATGCTCGTGCACTTCTTAATAGTGCAATAGGTGGACATGCCTTATCTAGAACAAGTGAAGAGTTCTTCGACTTAGTCGATAAACTTTCTGAAGGGAACCAAGGGTATGAGGGGAAAATGTCTAGAACCACAACCCAAAAGGCTGCAGGGATTTTAGATGTAGACCAAGCTACTGCCATAAATGCCAAATTAGATGCAATGCAACATAACATGGCACTACATTTTAAGCAGATGGCTCTAAATAACGCACCGGTAAACATTGTACAACATGCAACCAATTGGTGTGAGGTATGTGGTAGTGGAACTCATGAAACTGAGCAATGTGAGGCAAACCCGAATTCCGTAAATTATGTGGGAAATGCGCAAATGGGTGGAGTTCAACAAAATTATGGGAATACTTACAACCCTAGTTGGAGGAACCATTGCATGTAGTAAGCACTAGAAGTGGGTTACTATTAGAGGAACTAACTCTAAAGAAGAGAGATACTGAGGTAAGTAACAAAGAAAAGAAGGTGGAAAAGGTAGTAAAAAGCTCCAATGTTGAGGTACCCATTCCTCAAAAGAAATTACCACCTCCATTTCCACAAACGCTGAAAAGGTAGAATGAAGATGAATGTTTCGGTAAGTCTCTCTCTCTTTAAATAGGTTCACATTAATCTACCTTTGGTTGACATTTTGCAGGGTATCCCTAACTATGCTAAATACGTGAAGGACATTATGTCTAGCAAGAGGAGGCTCATGGAATATGAAACTGTAGCACTTACTGAGGAATGCAACTCAAGGATCCAAAATAGACTGCCCAAAAATTTAAAAGATCCGGGTAGTTTTACTGTGCAGATTACAATTGGGTCACATGTTCATGTCCGCGGATTGTGTGATTTAGGGGAAAGTATAAATCTGATGCCCTTATCATTGTATCTTAAACTTGGGTTGGGTAGTCCAAAAAGAACCACTGTTATTCTCCAACTCGCTGATAGATCTATTGCTAGGCCTGAGGGGGTGGTATAAGATGTGTTAGTTCAAGTAGGTTCATTGATTTTTCCTGTAGATTTGTGGTCTTAGTTTTTGAACTAGATTCTGAAGTTCCATTCATTTTGAGACATCCGTTCTTGGCCACAGGTAGGGCATTAATTTATGTGGTAATTGGTGAACTAACTATGAGGGCACATGATAATGTTGAGGTATTCGATGTTTACCGTGCTTTAAAATTGCTTTCTATCGATGAAGAGTTATCTGCTATTACTGTGGTTGATCAAATAGTAGAATCACAAGTAGTTGTGCCTGAAGATCCCTTAGAAAGAGTGTTAACAGGTCATGAGGTGGAAGGAGATACTAAGGCTAAAGAAATAGAAACATATTTGAATCTAGCACTAGTTAACACTCGTAAGCCTCAAGCGGAGTCGTTAGATCATGAGTTAGGGCCCCACCAAAGCCATCGATAGAAGAAGCTCCCAAGCTGGAACTAAAAACTCTGCCGGCTCACCTAAGGTATGCTTATTTGGGTACTAATGAAACTTTGCCTGTTATACTTTCTGCAGAGTTGTCAGAATTACAGGTTGATGGGGCATTGAGGATCTTAAAGCGGAGGAAGAAAGCAATTGGATGGCAGATGGCTGATATTCATGGAATTAGTCTAGTGTTATGTATGCACAAAATTTACATGGAAGAGGATCACAAACCAAGGGTACAACATCAACGTCGGCTAAATCCTTTGATCGAAGACGTGGTAAAAAAAGAAAGTTATAAAGTGGCTAGATGCTGGAATTGTGTTCCCGATCTCTGGTAGCAAGTGGGTAAGTTCGGTATAATGTGTTCCTAAGAAGGGAGGTATGACAGTGGTAAGGAACAAAAATAATGAGTTGATTCCTACTAGAACAGTGACCGGGTGGAGAATCTGTATGGATTACCGGAAACTAAATGAAGCTACCCGGAAAGATCACTACCCCGTTCCCTTCATTGATCAGATGCTTGACCGACTAGCAAGGCAAGAGTACTATTGTTTCTTAGATGGGTATTCCGACTACAACCAGATCTTAATTGCCCCCGAGGATAAAAAAAAAGACCACGTTCACTTGTCCTTATGGTATCTATGCTTTCAAACGCATGCCATTTGGACTTTGAAATGCACCGGCAATTTTTCAAAGGTGTATGACGGCCATTTTTCATGATATGGTGGAAAACTTTGTAGAGGTGTTCATGGATGATTTCTCTGTCTTTGGGAACTCTTTTGAGGTATGTCTCCGGAATCTTGATAAAGTACTTGCTAGATGTGAGGACACTAACTTAGTTCTAAACTGGGGAAAATGTCAATTTTTTGTTAGAGAGGGGATAGTGTTGGGACACTAGGTGTCTAAGGCTGGTTTAGAGGTTAATAAGGCCAAGGTAGAAGTTATTGAAAAATTACCCCCTTCCATTTCCATAAAAGAGGTGCGTAGTTTTCTTGGTCATGCAGGCTTTTACCGGCGATTCATCAAGGATTCTTCGAAGATTGCAAGACTGATGTGCAGCCTTTTAGAAAAGGAGATGAAGTTTGATTTTGATGAGATGTGTTTGAAAGCTTTTGAGATGTTGAAGAGGAACTTAATTGAGGCCCTCATCTTAATTCCTCCTGATTGGGAATTACCATTTGAACTCATGTGTGATGCAAGCGATGTAGCAGTAGGTGCAGTGTTGGGACAATGAAAGAATAAAGTGTTCCACTCGATCTATTATGCAAGCAAGACCCTTGACTCTACACAAGCTAATTACACAGTGACTGAGTAGGAGATGCTGGCTCCAGTGTTCACCTTCGCAAGTTCAGATCGTATTTGGTAGGTACTAAAGTGATTGCTTTTACTGACCATGCAACTATTAGGTACCTATTCAACAAGAAGGATGCTAAACCAAGGCTGATTCTATGGATATTGCTTCTCCAAGAATTTGACCTTGAGATCAAAGATAGGAAAGCAACTGAAAATCAAATAGCGGATCACTTGTCTAGGTTGGAGGATTTTCCCATGTGAATGAAGGTGAGCAAATCCGGGAAGAGTTTCCGGATGTACAATTGATGGCATTAGATAGCTCTTAAGTGCCATGGTATGCATGTATTGTGAATATGATAGTAAGTGGAGAGTATCCTTCAGGTGCAACTACCCAACAAAAGAAAAAGCTTAATCATGATGCTAAGTTATATATCTGGGATGAACCGTTCTTGTTCAAACAAGGTGTGGACCGGGTAATGAGAAGATGAATTCCAGAGTATGAGGTTCACAAAGCGCTTGAAAGTTTTCATGTTAGCCCATATGGAGGTCACCACGGAGGAGAGCGCACTGCTCATAAGGTACTACAATCTGGTTTCTTTTGGCCCTCGTTATTTAAAGATTATATTGCTTTTGTGAAGGGTTGTGATAAATGCCAAAGGTTGGGTACTATTTCAAGAAGACATGAGATGTTGCTAAATAACATTTTGAAGGTGGAAATTTTTTATGTGTGGGGTATTGACTTCATGAGTCCCTTCCCGCCATCTAGTGGAAACTAATACATTCTTGAGGCTATGGATGATGAGGAGGATGATGATGTGGATGAGGAGGTAAATGCCTTGATGGTGTTCGATGGCGGTAACGACGAGGCCTAGAAGACCGAGGGAGTATTCCTAACTCTATACTTTGCTTTAATTGTGCACTGGGGACAATGCTTATTTTTAAAGTGTGGGGTGGGGTGGGGTAATATGTCTCTGGTGTATATAGATGTTTACTACTTTATCGAGTCTAGTGTTAGTTTTTAGTTAACTTTTTAATTTTTTTTTGGGTTCCTCAGCGTTTGTTTTCGGTACTTTTACTGAGGATTGTCCCTTTGAACCGACTAGGACTAGTTTACTTCTTTATAAAGTCTTAGAGTCGTCATAGGAGTGACAGGTCGCAATGAAGGATGGATGACGACCATCTTAAGGGAAAATTAGTCACATAGAGGAGTAGGATTGAGAAACTAACCTTGGTCTTTTGAAACTATGTCCAAAAAAGTTAGCCAAATGTCATGGGTAGTCACAATTGGAAAAGTGCAATAGAGTGTTAACCTTGTAACAAGCATGTGTTCGTAGTTTGACTCAAAATGAAATAAAATAAATAGGCTTAATTGTGTAGTGATACCGTAATGCAAGTTGTATGAGCATGTTAGTTGGTATGTTCGTATATGTGTCATAATGCCACGTGTGGTGAGAGTTGATTGGTTCTTGCTTAACTTGATATCTAGAACTTGCCTTGTGTCTGTTGAATTAGTAGTGTGTATGACTTAAGGAATGTGATTGAGGCGTTTCTTTGAAATAGCTAATTCTTGATTCTACTAGTATGTCTACCATTGAAATTATCCCTAGTGAAGCCCCATTGAACCTTTAGCCTTGTTTATTGATAAGTCACATGATAAGCCGAAACCCGTTTGTTTGATACTAAGTTCTTTTGATCCTAATAAGAACCTTAATGCACTATGTTAAGAAGAAGGGTTGAAAATTGTTGGTTGATATAATAAAAGGTAAAATGCTACATTGTGTGGAAAAGAAAAAGGTAAGTAAAAAAATTTTTTTGGCCCTGGTCCTTAGTGACAATGTGCACCTCAACTTAATTAAGGGTGGCTAGTTCAGAACTATGCTTGAAAAATTGGCCCTGGTCCTATCAAGGATAATATGTACTTTACTTGGACCTTAAATCTAGAGTGAGGGTGGCTAGTGCAAAGGCATGAAAAAAATAATTAAAATAATAATAATAATAATAATATATAT
>JAJOOH010035418.1:0-10440 GCA_029582605.1 Solanum gracilifrons | reverse complement strand
GAGGGGAGCCGGTAGTATGTCATGGCCCCGTCCTATCTATGTATGTAGAGGTGTGCGTTGGACAAGTATTTTGTAAATGAGCTTGACTCTTGTTCTATTATGTCATTTTGAAATGGTTTGCCCTTAGTCCCTATTTCCCGTTAATTAATGTTGAATGTACTTCTGCGACCGATGAAATGTGATGACAAGTTTGAGAGGCTTGTTTGGGGTTCCTTCGGGTTCCTCATTCGCCATGTCACATCTAGGTCCTAGGCTTGGGTCGTGACAACACGCATATCATAATCTTTAAATAACTCAAGTAACCTTCATTGACGAAGACTTAGATCATTTTGATTAAACATATATTGAAGACTCTTATGGTCGGTAAACACAGCAACATGCACATCATAATAATAATGCCTCTAAATCTTTAAGGGAAAAACCACTATCGTTAATTCAAGATCATGGGTAGGATAATTGTTCTCATAAACCTTAATTTTCCTTGAAGCATAGGAAATAACCTTCCCATTTTGCATAAGCACACATCCTAACCCAATTATTGAGGCATCAAAATAAACAACAAAACCATCTGTCCCATCCAGTAAAGTCAATAACGAAGCGAAAGTAAGTCTATCTTTCAATTCCTGAAACCTCTTTTCACAAGATTCGGACCATATGAACTTATCCTTCTTTTGAGAAAATTGTCAATGGAAAAGCAATCATAGAAAACCCCTCAACAAATCTTCTTTAATAACCAACTAAACCAAAGAAGATTTTAATATCAGAAGGTGAGAGGTCTAAGCCAACTCTTCACCGCAGCTGTCTTCTTCGGATCTACCTCAATACCCTTACTTGAAAAAATATGACCAAGAAAAGCTACGGACCATAGCCAAAACTCACATTTGGTAAACATTTCAAAAAGTTGTTGTTCCTGAAGGATTCATAACACGATCCTCAAATTATCAATGTGGTCATCCTCACTTCTTCAATAGATCAAAATATCATCAATGGACACAATTACGAACATAGCAGGGTATTGTCTAAACACCTTATTCATCAAATCTATTAATGCAGCTGGAGCATTAGTCAAGCCAAATGACATCATTAAAAATACATAATTACCATACCACGTACTAAAAGCCATCTTCGGAATATTGTAATTCTTCACCCTCATTTGGTAATAACCCGACCTAAGGTCAATCATAGAAAAGTAACTCGCACCTTGGAGTTGATCAAACAAATCATCTATCCTTGGAAGAGGATACTTATTCTTAACGGTCACCTTATTCAATTGCCGATAGTCAATACACATACAGAGTGAACAGTCTTTCTTCTTAACAAACAGAACTAGAGCACCGCATGGAGAGATAGTCAGTCGAATGAAACCCATATAAAATAAATCTTTGAATTGCTCAATGAATTCATTGAGTTATACTGTAGCTATTCTATAAAGAGTAATAGAAATAGGTTGCGTATCTGGGAGAATGTCAATACCAAAATCTATTTCCCTTTCAGGAGGAACACCAGGTAGATCATCTGGTGACACTTTCGGATACTCATTAGCAATTTGGACCAATTGAAGACTAGGTATTTAGAATCCATATTCCTGACCTTAACTAGATGGTACAAGCAACCATTTTAAATCATATTTCTAGCTTTCAGCAATGAAATAAACCAAAACTTGACTGTACGAGTTCTACTAGATGCATAACAAGAGTGCAACCAATCCATCCCAAGGATGATATCAAAATCTAACATATCATGCTCTACCAAGTCAACAAGAGTAACTCTATGTGATAAGGAGATGGGAAACTTTTTGTAAACCCTCTCAGCCATCAAAGAATAACCAATAGGAGTAGAGACAGAAAAGGGATCTAACAACAAATCAGGAAGCACATCAAATCTCATAGCCACATATGGCGTCACAAAAGACAAAGTAGCACCAGTATCAAGTAAATCATAAACATCTTGTGGGAAAACTTTCAACATACTGGTCACCATATCGAGAGAACTCTCTTGTTCACCTCTAGTTTAGAGTGCATAAATTTGATTTTACTTGGGATGATTAGAACTGGAACCACTAGGAAGAGCTTTCTCTCTCTCTTCCTTTAGCCTTAATCATTTAAAAATCCCTCATTTTATGACCACTTTTTCTATAACTGAAGCAACCATCGGTTCAAGCTTAACACTTACCATCTTACTTCTTTCCGCACCTAGCACTTGTTGGCAATACGGATCCACTACCATTTCCTCCTTTAGATTTAGGGTTACACATCTTTTCAATATTAGACCTTGGAGGAACATTAGAAGAACCTTGCTTGGAGAAGATTTGTTGAAACCGTGAATGACCACGTCCACCGGACCTAGAGTATGAAAAATTGCCATCATCCATTCTTGCCCTCTTTTTTTCTCTAGACCTCTCCTTCAGCTTTTCCTCTACAATTTGTTGGGCATGGACCCTGAGACTAGAAATATCCATGTCATGGACAAGCATAGCCATAGGACACTGTTTCACTACCAAGTAGGACTCACCCGAGATGAACTTTCTCATTCTTGCCCTAGAGCCGACAACTATATAAGGAGCATATTAACAATTGAGTGAACCTCAAAGCATATTGCTTCACACTTATGCTTTCTTGTCGGAAATTAATGAACTCAAGAACTTTTGCCTCCATCATCTCAAGAGGAAAAAACCTTTCAAGAAATGCGGACTTAAACCTTTCCCATTCTAGGGGACCCGCATCTACCGGTCTTGCTTCATTCTATTGGTTGAACCAAATTTGAGCAACCCCTTTAAGTTAATAAGCGGCCAATTCCCCCTACTCCACTAGAGACCCTCCCATGATAGCCAACACCTTATAGACCTCATGAATAAAATTTTGAGGATCTTCCTCAACCTCATAACCATAGAATTTTTGAGGATTCATCCTTGTGAAGTCCCTCACTCTAGATGCCACCGTACCAACAATTAGGTTCACGGGGTTCACTACTTCCCTATTGGCTTGGGATGTCACGGCTTGAGCCAACACTTGAAAAGCTTTCCTAACTCTACATTAGTCACTTACTCGGCCAAAGGGTCAGCCCGAGCTTGAGAAGCTTGAGGAGGAGCTCTTTGATCAATATTTTCTCCCTCTGTCCTTCTAGAAAAACCCTTTCGAGTAGTCATATCATGTAGACCATCGTGTAAGGATTCGGAGAAAGTCCTTATAGAGTTAAACCCTATTGCATGTATTAGAGTGAAGAAGGAAGTAGCTTCCTAAGCATCTATTACCCTCTCATTCATAACTGTGGCGCGCTTCACAGTTATGAAGAAGACTCTACTAGACGCGGTTTTGAGACATTCCAGAACAATTCTAAACCTTGTGCTCTGATTACCAAGTTTGTCAAGACCCAGGGGTACACCCTAGACGTAACACGGCATACAAGACCCCGAGAGGCCTCATATAAGACATATAGCTTTCATAACATAAGATAATAGAAAATGGTAAAATTTAAAACATTTTCAACAATATCAAATTTTTCATATCAAAAGCGGAAGTCAATTACACTTTTCCTCAAAACCATCTAAAACATTAATATCTTAGGACACAACCCATACAACAATTATCAAAACATAAAATGGAAGAACATAAGAGAAATGGTGGTCAAATCCTCGAATGTTATGAGGACTCACCTATCTTCAAGCTTTTCTTCTACTAATTAAGATCTCAACCTTTGGGATGAGAGTCGAGATGGGAGGACCCTACATTTGGATAAGAAATGTAGGCAAGAGTATGTGTTAATACAAACATGTGGACAAAACCTAATTACATTCAACAAGAATCCATCTTAACCCACAAATTCACCGTTTATGGTACAAAACCCAATTACATTAATTTCATCTTTCTAGACATGGGTTAGGCATGGGTACATGTAAATATATCCTAAAAACATGTAATTTTATCAATTAATTCATAAACAATCATAACCCAATCATTTGGATCAACCTTCATCAATACCCACAACATTAGAAGAAAACCCTAATTCAAATTGGGGAATTTCTACTTTTCAATTGTGGAATCTTAGGGACTCCATTGATGAGAGGATTCCATGGATGCAAAGCCATCATACCTTGATATGAAAGTGCACAAATACTTGAGGAATGGAGACTTGACCTTCATCCTAGCTCCAACTCTTCTTCTTCTTCAAAGTTCTAGAGAGAGAAATATTTGAGAGGAAGAATTTGGGATTTCTTTTGGGTTTTGGAAATAATGACTTGAATGGGTGAATGTTGGGTTTAAAATCACTTATATAGGTGTCCTAGTCTTGGGTAAAATGAAATAGTATTAATACTCTTGAATACGGAAAAACCCTTATGCCCTTAACTTAAAAGGTACTGAACCACCACCATTCTTAGATTCACGAGCAGTCAAGGGTCACACAGCCGATAGTGGTCTGCATGGTCCCTTGACCAGTGGCTAGGTTTTACACCACTCAACCAGCCTATCTTAAGACCACGACATCCCTCACAGCCGTGGTGGCTTTCACGAGCCGTCATGTGGCTCGTGCAGAGGGTCTCATTTTGGGCAGCCTTAGGGAGCTCACTACCTCACCTTCACGAGTGTCACAATGACCCATGGTCCCCACCACTATCCATCTTTGTGTTCGTGGGAGGCGAGCCTCCCTTCGCTAGATACTGCCTTAGCTCCATGACAATCACAACGAGGTGTGGTGCCCTTTACAGCCCGTGTGGGCCTTCGTGGAGGGTGCCAAGGCTCAAATATCTAAACCTTTACTTGTAACTTATCCCCTAGCATAGCCTACTAGTTTCTGAGGTGTTACAGGTCGATCCCATAGGAAATTTACAGAAGTTATGAACTTATTGATGCTTATATTCAATTTTGGTTAATATTTTTGATAGAATTGAATTACAAAAAGTAAATATAGGATTGTTTGACTTCCAGTGACCCTTTTTCGTTATGATTAAAGGTTAAAAAATGTAAACAATAGTTCAAATATTGTAGTACCCCATGACATTTACTTCACTCTAGAATTCTATACAAATAACTATTTATTGCTAATATCATATGTTCCTAGCAAGTTAGATATATCTAAACATTTTTTAGCAGTATTAGATGACTTTTACTGTTCTCCTCTTGGTCTTAGAGTAGTTTGAATCTTACCCTTGCATACCTTTTCAGAAGGTTATCTTCTCTCGAGCTCTAATCTTCAAAAAAAGTTAATGGAGTTTGTTTCTAGCATTTCCTAATTATCAATTTTCTCTCGAAGAGGTAATAAATACAGGCATGTTCTAATGTGTGCACTCATTAGAAGGTAGTTACTACGAAAGTAGAAACATCATATGCAGTTAAAAACCAAATGTTACTCGTAATTGAATTCGTAGGTATCTTTTAGTCATGGTTCCCACAAGCCTAGTTGTGGTGTTTAGCTGCTCATTATTTCAAGGAAACTAACAACAGAGATTATTGAAATCATAATATAATAAACTTATAATAATATCAAACCAAAAGATTATTGATTATAAACAATAAATCATGAACGTGAAACTTTCATCGAAAGTAATCGATAAAGATATGCTTTCAAAAAGGAAAAAATCATTTCTCCATGCTCAGAATGTCTCAGTGTAATTCACCGTCCTTCAAAATAAGCCCTAAGTAATTAAAATAGTATTTGAAAAGAGTTTTACATGATGTAGAACTAATACTATCGACCAGTTTCATGGACACGGTGACGACTCGTCAACCCCTCAGTAGTCCCACATTTAGACAACGTAGTGTCTTCATTGACTACTTGTCTTCACGAGATACTATATGGCTTGTCTAGTGCTCTATTGACTTCAAACTTCACTAAGGTAGCTATTGTTTCCACTATCACTTTCCACACACCATAGCACAGCTCGTCTACTAAACCACGTCTCTTCTAGGGCGTTATGGTGTAGATTCTCAACTCTATTCTTTCCAGATAACTCCCACGAGTGTCTTCACAACTAGTGCAACAATTCACAACTCGTGTAGCCTTTCGTACAACTTCTTTTACTTTCTTTTCCATCTTTCTTCATTTCCTTTGAATCTAATTGTTTCAGCTGTACAACATCAAAACAAACCATCATATCCATATAAACAATCTCGGCATCTCGTAGTAATCCTTACTTTTGACCATCAAATGTGCTATGAGTTCATGGCACATCAAAATGTAAAGATTTGAACATGGACTTTATTACAGTTTTACCTCATACCTCTCGTTAGATTGATTCAATTTGGCCCATTGTGTATCAAATGAAAAAATTGACTAACTTTCTTCCCGTCAAAATTTAATCTTCAGCTGAAGAATATGCCAAGCTTTTCATTTGGGAAATGGTGAGGTTGCATGGAGTGTCCTTATCTATTGTCTCTGATCATGGTACCCAGTTTACATCTCAATTGTTGAAGTCGTTTTAGAAAGGTCTTAGTACTCAAGTGAGGTGATGGACCACAAATATATGGTACATATAATGCTTTAAACTTTGAGTTTTATTTGGTTCTTTTGCACCTATTAGTAGATGTGATGGTATTTTATCCCTTTTGTAGGAAAATAGGGTTTTAACAATTCGAGATGAAATTTTTGAGAATCAACAGTTTTTTGAGGTTTGACGACTTCACCTACGAGCCATAGGAATGATTCATAGAAGGCAACAATTATTTATGGATCTAAGTGTTGGCCATTGTGACTGGACTATGAGTCATAGGAACTTCTACGAGCCATAGGTCCGAGTGGTAGAATAGATCATAAATTGGACTACGAGTTTCTAGGATGAACCGTACAAAGTTGTACTAGTCGAAGAACCTGTCTATAGAAAACTCCAGAAGATTTGCTAAGGAAGCTGATTTGACGAAAGGTTTCTACGAGCCATAAAATTTACTACGAGCCGTAGAACCTAACTATAGAAGCAACTATATAATCCTAATTTTCCTAGTTTGTTTTGTATTTTATATCTATATATATTCGTTTATTTCTCAGTTTTGATGTTAGACAATTTACATTGTGATATTTAGTTTTGAGAATTAATTGGTGAAACACTTTTGTATTTTAAATCTCGAAGCATTGGTGTATATTATATTGTTTGTTTATCAATTCAAGCCTTCAGCATTCTCCTACGCTAGTTGTAAGTTCATGATTTATTTTAACAATATTAATATGAATCGTGATCACTCAAGCACGAGTAGCTAAATCCAAAACTAGGGTTGTTAGAACCATGGGGAATTAACTAACTAGACAAAATAACTAGTAATTCTTTAATAGTATTTATGCGTGTATTGTTAATCTCTTCACTTTAATTTCTTTTTAACGAGGGCCCACATTAGAACTCACCTTATTCCTACTTTCCTGATCAAGGGAGTAAGGAATGGGAAAAAAGAAGAGACAATGTAGATTTGATGACTAAAAAAACTTCTTTTAATAGCTTAAACAGACCAGTAAGAACTAATTCGGGGTCTAGGATAAGGGTTAGTAAATCATACACCCGTAGATCGACCAAATTAGTGTGGTGAAATTCCTTATTTGGGTGACCATCCACTCCGGAGATACCTAACTTATCGATCTTGCATGATAGACACTAGATAATTTTACTACTATAAGGTGTACTACGTTAAAGACTTGTTGTGAATCCATATACCTTAGTTTCATCTTCTATTGATTCTACAAATAGTTCAATTATGTTTACTTGGTTACTTGTCAAAGAAGTCAATTAATTAAGCTTTTGCTTTCAAACCCTCCCTCCCTCCCCCCCCCCCTTTATGGAAATAATTGAGACTAAAATTATGAAGAACAATAAATTAGGCTAAGTCTAGGCCACATTCCTTTTAGGATCGACCCTAACCTCTATTAGGTTCCTTATTTGAACAATGACCAATTATATTTCTTTAGAAAGGTGTAAATTTGGACTATCATGAGGCTTAGTATGATTTTTCATTTGGAGACGGATGAACAGGTCGAGTATACTATTAAAACTTTGGAGGATATATAGATCGCTTGGCAGAACAGATTAGCCCCCTGATTGAATCGGAGAAGGGACGCCTAGTTCGAAGGTTGTCGCACCACAACTTGGGTGAAGAGCCTTTGTGATTGTTTCCAAGGGTTATTCAGATGACCAAATACCTTTAATAGAGCTTTCTTATAATAATAACTACAATTAGTATTGGAATGGCTCAATTTAAGGCTCTCTATGGTAGGACGTCTAGGTCTCCTATTTGTTAGTTTGCATTTTGTGAAGTTACTTTAATAAAATCTGAGTTGGTACATCAAGCTATGAAAAAGGTTTGACTTATTTGTGAAAGGTTGAAAATGGCTCAAAGTAAACAAAAGTCTTATGCCAATGTTAGACGAAGAGAATTTGAATTTATTGTTGATGATTGGGTCTACATGAAAATTTCACCTATGAAGAGTATGATGAGTTTTGGAAAGAAAGGGAAGCTTAGTCCTCGTTATATGGGTCTATACTATATTTTGAGGCTTAATAGTAAGGTTGCTTATGAATTAGAGTTTTCAAAATATTTGGCATTGGTACATACAGTATTCCACGTCTCTTTGTTGAAAAAGTATGTTAGGTATCCAACATCTATTGTGCCATTGAAAAGTTTGGGAGATAAGGAAAGTCTTTCGTAAAAAGATGTTACAGTTGAGATTTTAGACCGTCAAGTTCGGAAGTTGAGAAATAATGAAGTTTAGTCCATGATTATTCTTTGGAGGAATCAAATAGTTGAGGGTTCTATCTAAGATGCTGAATCAAATATGATGTATAAGTATCCTCATCTCTTTCGCTCCACTCTTATTATAGCTTGAGGTATTAGTTCCTCATGATTCATACTTTTGAAATCATGCATTTTAGTCATTGTCTTGTTTCCATATGCATGCATATTCATGAAAATTTGAATTTTGATGTCATGATTTAGCATGGAGTGATTTATACTTGTTTATATCCATCTTGATAAAGATTTCCAATCATGTTGGGTTATTAGTTTCTCTACTACATAATTCATGATTGACTTAATCCCATTCCTAGACAAATGTTCCCAAGGGGAGGATATTGTAACACTTCGAAAGTTAGAAGTTTGATCAGAAAGGAAAAATGGTGCATTTTTAGCACTGGTGCATGGTCTACACCCTACAGACTGTAGAAAGTTCTAAAAGTAGTATGAGGGATGTTGTTGGACTCAAGTTAAGATAGTAAAATGTCATGTCCTAGTAGCTGACCTACGATCATCTAGGATGGGTCATATGATGGTCTACGAGTCGTAAGAGGGATCAAGACTTGGTGATATTTCGGGATTGAAACGAGATTCTACAGGTAGGTGTCTACACGCCATATAATGTTGGATGGACCATAGGAAGGTCTCGTGGAATCAATCACAAATATTAAGTCCCAGTAAGTGATCTACGACTGAATAGTATGGTCCATAGAAAGCCATACATGCCGTCGGTCGAAGACGTAGACCCTAACCGACATAATTTAATAAAGGGTGTTTTGGTCTTTTACTATCTACCCAACCCCTAAACTACATTCTTTTGTCCCTATGACTGCCTACAAATAATTTTACCCTTCAAACTAATACTCATCCATCTCATTTACAAAAAAAATCTCCTCAAAACACATAAATCATCTTCCCCAAATTCTCTCAAGAGCTCTCAAGGAAGGATTTTAGTTTTCTTAAAGCTTGAAGATTTCTTCTTCAAATTCATAGGGCTTTAATTGCCATGCTATGTTGAATTCACCAATGGATCCTTTCACCCATTGGGTCCCAAACGAACATCAATCTGAAATTCAATTTCACCCAATTCAATTAGGGTTATGTAAATCTCCATGGGTCCTTTTAATTATGATTCAATTCATTTATTTTAATCTTATAATGCATGATTTGATTCAATTACATAATTTACAATGGATATCATATGGACCCATGGTTTTAACTTTACTTTATGAGGAATTTATGAAGAAAACTTATGAACTTATGAATTATTATTTATCAAAGCTATGCATATCTTTTGAAAAAGATATTGATGAATTAAGGTGGATTTTGAGTTAAATATCAATGAATATTGAAAGGTTTTCTCACATATTATGAAATCATGGTTGTGAAATCTTTCCTCACATATGTATTCAATCATGATTTAAAGAAGCTACTCTTATATGACATTACGTTTTGGATTGGTATCTTGATTATTTGTAACACCTCGGATTTGGAAAAGGAAGAAAGGTATTTATGGTTTCCTTGATGTGTGTACAGGTCACATATATGGACCGTAGAAGGTTCTATGATTAGCAGATGGCTGCCGTAGGAAGAGGGAAAATATTTTTTCCAAATCAAGTCCAAGTACATATTTTATGGTTAAGCAGGATGGCTCGTCATTGTACGAGTCGTAAATAAGTCTCCTAGGTAGGTCTCCGACATAGTCAAATTTGATGAGGTCAAGTTGGTTTCTATGATT
>JAJOOH010035417.1:0-10911 GCA_029582605.1 Solanum gracilifrons | reverse complement strand
TATATACCCAACATTTCTCGTGTGCTTTACCGATGTGAGACTTCTTATCCTAAATTGGGGTGTCATACTATATATATATATATATATATATATATGATTAAGTGAAATAACTCTATATACAAATACATGCGTACATCTATTGACTTGATATAAACACCCGATATGCATATGTTTTATCAACCGAAATCTATTTTAAATAAATATGTATAACTACAAATGGAGCAACCATATTACAAAGAAAAAGTTTTTAAATTACTATATAGGTCTTTGATCTATTGATAATCCCTGTGACACAACAAGAAAATATTCTTTTTTGATTGCCCAAAATTAAGTAGTTGTTGCTAATTTACTAGGCCTACGAGCTTTGTAGAAGTTCAATAATAGTGATTAAAGAATTCCATCTTTGCGAAAAATTTCCAAAGGCATGCACAGACCACTCCACCAAGCAACCTTCAATACATGGCTTCATTTGCAACACAAGTTGTTTAGTATTGATCCATAGGCATTGCAAAAGGGAAATAAGAAGTAACAAATACCGCTGCATCAAATAAAAGAAGAAAGAAAAGAAACTGCAAATTGGACCGTACCATTATTATCTTCATTCATGTTGTAGTCGTCTTCATCGTAATCATAAAGATTCTGTACAATTGTTCAAGAGTTTCAATAGACATAAGCTCAATACATACTTTATAGAGAGTGTCACTTAATGATGTTGATCTATGTATACAAACAATTGGCAAGCAGTGCAAGTATAATTCAATCTAGAGGAACACAAAGTATTCTAATTTCAAGTTCCTTAAATATGGCTGTCATGTTAGGGAAGCAGAGGGATTTTCCACATACTTGATTGCAATCTCCGTCATCACTAAATTATTATTCTTCCTCTTCAATCTTCTCCTCTTGTTCTTCGTCCATGTCTTCACCATATTTTTTCTTTTCGTCATTGCCCTACATTTGATGAAAGATAAAGGATGTAGGAATCCAAGAATATGTCTATTGACAAATTAAAGGTCAAAGGATAAATTAGGCTATTTGGCATTGCAGGATATGTTAGATAGAAAGTATTATAGTTTAGGAATAATAACAATATTTTATAATTTAAATATTAAAGAATAATTTAAATTTTATAATTCAGCAATTCACATGTAACTCATACCTTTAATCCAAGAATAGATTCCTCTAGAACCCAAGAAATAAAACTTTCTCTAACAGGACTCTCTTCTATTGAAAAGCCTATTCAGAAAATCTCTCTTATTTTTTAACCCCCAATTTTCTCTTCAATTGTTGAAGTTGTTGATGAGCAAAAGTTTCAAGCTTTCTGTTGAAGAAGGTACTAACTTTTCCCTTAGATCTGTTTTTTCAGTCAAATAAATCTTCTTTTTTGTGGACTTCTTTCAATTGATTAAAACGGCATTCGCTGTTTTAGGTCAATGAGTGCCATAAGGGTTTGAAATCTATAATTTTTGTTATGATTTTTGGGATTTTTTAGAATTTTGTGGTAAGAGAGCCTTCTTTTCTTGTATGTTTTGCTCATGGGTATTTCATTTTTTGGGCTAATCAAGATTTGATTTTCTTTATCAGTTAGTGTGTATAATTTTTCTACTGATTTTTTTCTGAAAGGGAAAAAGATATACCCTAAGAATTGCCATATCTGCATTTTAGGTCTTGATTATCTGAACTAAATAAGGTGCTTTTCTTGATTACAGTGAAGCAGGCATCTGGTAATTTATTTTCAAGAAACCCTTCTGCTATAAATGGCGGAGAACAGCGGCAGGAGGATTTTCAACAAAAACGAAATTGCAGAAGATTGGTGTTTTCAATGTAAAGATGGAGGAGAACTCATGATTTGTGATAATGGGTAAGTCTTTTTTTACTGACTTGGAGGTGGAGGGTACTCTTACCATCCGAGCAACTCCTCTTGTCTGATTATGGGCAAGTCCTTCGGTTAAAAATACCAATTTATTTTGAACAAACGGAGATACTCCCGAGCTTGTCTGAATATAAAAACTACATTTTTCTTTTATTTTCGGGCTTTGCTTTCTGGATGAAAACGTAGACATCATTTGGAAGCTTTTTTTTTTTCTGGCTTGAAAAGAACACATTTTCCATCTTTAAAAATTGCCCCCCTTCTTGGTGGTCGATTTGTGTGGAAATATTATCTTTCTCAGAACCCTAGGTTCTTGGATAAAATATTACAGTACCTGATTGTATATGGTGAGAAAACAAGAGTTTGCGAGAGAACTTAGCTTGATTATTCCCACAAGCTATGGGGTTTAAAGAACTAAGTTTACGAAAGGAAATCAATATAAATCAATACCTAATTAAAATAGGAGTAAATCAAGCCATCTACTATATTTACATATATGCTATAGAATATTCCTAGGATTCTAACACTCCCTCTTAAGCTGGTACATATAAAACTTGTTAAATGCATAACTCGTTTTGGGACCGGCTAGGGACTTGGTGAATGTGTATGCAAGTTGATTATTTGACCGCACAAACCTTGTGACGATGTCTCCTAAGTGTACCTTTTCACCGAAAAATGGCAATCAATATCTATGTATTTGGTCCTCTCGTAAAACACTGTATTTGATGCAATGTGAAGTGTAGCTTCATAATCGCACACAAGTTCCATTCCGTTTGTATCTCCAAATGTCTAACTCTTTCCGTAGTTGCTTGATTCATATGAGTTCAAATGTTGCCACTATCATGGCACAATATTCCACTTCTACAGAGGCCAGAGCTAGCAACCACATATATTTCTTACTTTTCCAAGACACCAAATTTTCCCCGACTAGAACACAATATCCAGAAGTGGATCTCGTCTGTCAAAGGGGTACCTGCTCAATCTGAATCTGAATATCCAACAATTTTCTTATGTCCTCGGCCTTCAGAAAGTGATTCTTTCCATGGACCAAATTTTATGTTTCGAATGATGCAAATAATTGCATTCTAGTGACTACACAAGGAGAATTTAAGAATCGACCTACAACATTAACAGGAAAGGTAATATTAGGTCGAGTCACTAAGATAATTCAACCTTCCTACTTGCCTTATATATATTTTAGGATCGCTAAGAGGCTTCCCTTAACATTTGAATCAATTAGAGAATTAATGGGGCTACAATATGTCATCCTTTTCTCTCCAAGACTATCAAGTGCATGCTTCTTTTGTGAAAAGGCAATTTTTGATTTGGATTGAGCAACCTCAATGCCCCAGAAGTACCTCAATCGACCAAAATCCTTAGTATGAAGGTGTTGGAAAGGGTGATGTTTCAATTCAATAATTTCCTCATCATTACCTGTGATAACTATGTCATCAACATACACTACCAATCATGCACAAACCTGGAGCAGAGTGACAATAAAGCACATAATGATCAGCTACACTTCGTACTATGCCAAACTCCCCAATAACTATGCTAACTTCCCAAACCATGCTTGAGGAGATTGCTTCAAGCCATAAAGGGCTCGTCGTAGTCTGCACACCATGTTACTAGACTTCCTCCGAGTAACAAAATCAAATGGTTGCTCTATATATACCTTATCTTTGAGATCTCCATAAAGAAAAACATTTTTAATATCCAACTGATAGAAAGACTAATGATGCACAACCACTATGGATAAAAAGAGATGGACTAAAGCAATCTTGGTCACAGAAGAAAAGGTATCGCAATAGTCAAGACCAAAAATTTGTGTATAACCCTTGGCCACTTTTAGGTGATCAATCTATCCATCAAGGCCAACCTTCATTGTATATGCCCAATGACAACCAATTGTTGATTCATCTGGAAGTACAGGCTCCCAAGTACCACTAGAGTGTAAGGCAAACATCTCCTCAATCATAACTTGTTACCAGCATGAATGACAAAAAGTTTGACATATAGTCTTAGGAGTAGCCACAATTGATAGTGATGATGCAAAGGTAGAATAGGTCGGTGATAAACGATGATAGCCCAAACAAGTATAGGGTGAGATTATGAGTAGAGCAATTACCTTTACGAATGACAATAAAAAAACTCTGTGTAGACCAGTCCTTAGTAGGCAAGGATTCCGATGGCGGGCATGAATCATATGTGCACGGACAATAATGATAGGTCAATAGTAGTAGAGGTGCAGGGAGAAAGATGGAGTTATAGATGATGACATAGAAGGATAGACTGTGGCGGTATCCCTTAAAGATAGAACTAGTAGAACCTCATAAATGCCTAATTATTCAGCAAAAAAAATGTAAAGTAGGGTTGAACTTCAAAAAACATCAACAGACATAAGGTATTGCTAGAGGTCAGGCGAGCAACATCGATATCCTTTCAATACCCTTGCATAACTAGGAAAAACAATTTTAAGAGTAGGGGAGCTAATTTGTCTATTCTTGGAGCGAGTATATGGACAAAATATGTGCTCCCAAAGATGCGTGGTGGAAAAGAGAATAAGGTTGACTGGTGAAACAAAATAGAGTGTCGAACCTGATTTTGAATAGCAATCGAAGGCATATGGTTGGATAACCAAAGGTGAGCACTACATTCCCTCTAAAGTGCAATGGAACATTTGCTTGAATGAGATGAGTGCATGCAGTCTCAACAATTTCCCTATTTTCTCTCTCAGCGACCCAGTTTTGTTGTGTACTCTAAGGATGAGGTTTTTTATGAAAAATAACATAGGAAGAAATAATTTTTTTAAATTGAGATTATAAATATTCACATGCATTATCACTACGAAAGGTGCTAATAGAAACACTAAACTGGTTTTTTTATTCAGCACAAAAAGTTTGAAAATGGAAAATAATTCAAAATGATCTTTCATTAAGAACATACAAGTGCACCTTGAGTAATCAACAATGAAAGTAAGGGGTTGTTTGGTAGAGTGTATAAAAATAGTGCTAAATAGAGTATACTAGTAATGTTTGTATTAGTTATGTTTGCATTAATTATACATAGATTATTTCTTATACATTGTTTGGATAAGAAATAATTATATTATTTCTATAGATTAAGAAGTAATTATATTATTTCTATAGATTAAGAAATAGATTAATTATACATAGATTATTTCTAGATATTTATTTACAAAAATATCTTCACAATTATGGTGGAAAAGATGTAAAAATAGTTTTCAGGGATAATTGGATCTTTAACTATGTTAATGCATGCATTAAACCCATTGTGTTACTAATACCTAGAAATTCATAGGTGTAGTAATACACACCTTAACACCTTAATACACATGACTCACAATCTAACTTCGATGACTTTGACAAACTAGGTATTAATTTTTTAAGTTTGGATAAACTAAGGTGTCCCAATCGTCTGTGAATTCAATCTAGAGAGTCATAGACCGAAGCCTCATTTGTTTTCATTAAGATTAAGACGTCTGAATTTGAATGCACACATGGATGATTCTTGTCTGTAGATCTGTACATTGAGTGATTAAGATTCTTTGTTTTTAAACATCTGATTATGTGTAGAATTTAATGCCTCAGCCAAACAACTTATTACAAGAGGCTAAAGGGACAACCATTATTCAGAGTCAAGGTGGGTAAGGGATTGTCTTGACCAACTCCGGTTGCCATAGTCTTGGGAACCATTAGCTAACATAATAGTGGGAAGGGACTGAGAGTAAGTAATATTAGACAATAAATATTTGTTACCAGAGATGTTATCTGAAGCGCTTAAGTCCATGATTCAATGGCCAAGTGTGGTGGACAGTAAGATACAAACAACACGATTAACATGATTAACACGATCATCAATCTGGGCAACAGAAGCTGTTGATGAAGATGGCTACTTACTCAGCTCAATACCAAAGAAAGTCAGTGTATTCTACCTTAGGCAAAGAGAACAGTTGATTGGTTGGATAACCAGTGGATTCAGCTTAAGGGTTACTGGAGCCCATGGATTTAGTATTAAACATATCAGATCCGAGAGACATGGAAACAAATCTTTTGTGTCCAAAAAAATTAAATTTTGGAAAAGAACTTGAAGAATAGATCTTATAAACTGCTTGCTGTCTCACCAAAAAAATAGATTTGACTGTCGGAAAATCATCGGAATCGGGAAAAATATTTAATGAATAGGGTCATATTTTTGTGGCGAACCTACTGGAAAAGAGGAATATGCTGGAAAAGTGGGTGGAGAACACCACACGCGAGGATTCTGATTATAATGGTTGTACTAGTATATGCACAATATCTCTGGATAGTTTCGGAATCACGGAACAGTGGAGGTTTTGCTGGAAAAATGATCAGCAATTTTGTACTCTTATTTTATTCCTGCTTTCTAATTAAATTAAGTGTTGGTACCATATGAGAAAACAAGAGTTTGAGAGAGTGCTATTTCCACAAGCTATTGGGGTTTAAATAGCTTAGTGTACATGTCCTAAAAAAAGGAAATCAATACCTAATTAGATAGGAGTAAATCTAAGAGTAAATCAAACCACCTACTATATTTACATATATGCTATAGAATATTTTCATGGTTCTGACATATATCAAAATAAGCAATTTAACTCAGTTATAAATGTTGGTTAAAAGGACACATGTTGTCCATTCATTAATTTGTTGTGAACAACGGATACAATAAATATTTTTACCCCCAAAAAGTACCATAAATGTGTTTTGAGGTCTTAAGTATAGTTTCTCCAATGATTGGTCATCTGTAAGTGCTGTTTTAGCCAACTCTTCAAAATTTCTCATTTATTAAAAAAAAACTTGTATTTTCTTTTTCCCATGTGTACTCTCTCTGTTCACTTTTACTTATGCGCTATACTAAAAATATTTTTTGCTTAACTTTTTACTTTTAGCCTATTAAGAGAAAAACATACTTCTTTCATGTTTTTCTTAACATCAATTACTTATTCTCCAAATCATTTCCCACGACCTAAGACTAAATATCAATTAATATTGGTATTGTGGTAAAATATTAATGTCAATCATTATTTCTTAAGGACCGTGCAAATTTTACCCTTCACATTAATTACCTCTAAATCATTTCACAAACTCTAAGACTGAATATCAATTAATGCGGATATTGTGATATCATGTCAATCATTATTTCTTAAGGTGGACAAGTAAAAAAAGAAAGGATGGAGTAACAACTACTGTTGGCTTTTTGGGGAAAGGTTATTTTCTTGTTTGATAACACAGAAAATTCTTGGATAAAAGCAAGCTTGCATGCAAACATTGTTAGATGGCTCCTCATAATCCTAAAAAAATAATAATGTATATAAGAAAATAGATACAGCTTGCACCCAAGGGTGTGACCTAGTGGTCAATGAAGTGGTTGAAAGTCATTGAAGTCTCAGGTTCAAATTTCAGCAGAGACAAAAAAACACTGTGATTCTTTCCATTTGTCCTACCCTTGGTGGATAGAGATACCTAGTATCTATTGTTGGTGGGAGGTGGCAGGTGTCCTATGAAACTAGTTGAGGTGTGCTAATGCTAGCCTGAACACCACGATCATCATAAAAAAAAGTGAACAGTCAGTTTCCAGCTGGGATATCCTTATTAGGAACGTGTCAACTTTACTTCTATGGAACACAAAGTCTATAGATCCCTGCTACTGTCAACTTTACTTCTATGGAGGAGAAAGGTTGTAGATTCACTGATGTCAACTTGACTTATATGAAGCACAAAAAAAATTCTATAATTCCTTAACCTCACGCTCTACTTTCTGGTCATTCATCTTTTGAGATGAGCACCGCTCTTATGTTTACAATATTGGTTAAAAGCTTCAGAAAAAAATTGCTATAAGCACTATATGGCCTAGCAATTAGCTAGGTAGTCTTTGTTTGGGTTTGCTTTTTCTTTTGGCTAGGTACTCTGCAATGGTATTCATTAGGTGTTCCAGTTATTTTTACTTGGTGATTCTTTCTCTACATGGACTTCTACTAAACAATATATTTTCAACTTTGCAGGGGATGCTTGAAAGCTTATCACCCTAAATGTGCGGGGGTAGACGACTCAGTTTTGACAAGTGATGAACCTTGGCTATGTGGCAAGCCTCTTAATTCATCTTTCGTCAAGCAAATTTAATATTTCTAAATTTACTCTTTGTCCTTTTGTTTTGTCTGGGAGTTTTTTTCCTTTTGCTAGTTTATTGATTTTGACTAACCAAAGTTAAGCATGACAAAACTTAGTTTATATTGAGTGAAAAAGGCAATTGAATTTTGAGTTTCTGTTATATTGAGATTTTTCAAAATAATTCACTGGAAAAAAAATTGTCTTTGCTATTTCTCCACGTATACTAGAATGAACATGGACATGGACTGCTCTGCTTAAATAACTTGCTTAATAACCTTGCAGTCGCATACACTGTACTAGGTGTTGCTTACCCTTTTACTTGGATGAATCAAAATAACTTTCTTTGATAAAAAGGTACTATTAAAGGGAGGACGCTAAGTTATACAGTAGTCGAAGTCCCATGATACCATCTGTCAGGTATAAGGAATTACAAAAACGCCACTTTGACAAACAAGGTTTCCAGTGGTTTGAGTGTTTGGAAAGTAGTTGTAACTTGGAAGGTTGTTATTTTTTTATTTATTTTTGTTTTGCATGTATGTACTTCTCGTTAAAGAATAAGCTTCCAAGAAGGCCAAATGATTCCTCCCATAGTTTATAATGGTACGGCATCAAGTAGTTGTTGAAAGCCTCCTTCATGTCACTTTAGCTGCTTTAGGGATAAAGTTAATTTTACACTCCTATCTTGCCTCAATGAATTCTTTTGATGGTTGGATGTCACATTTAAAATCTTAATCAACTTGCCAGTTATGCACTAAAATTAACAACATACCCTGTATAGACAAGTGGGTGGAGTTTGGAAAGGGTAGTGTGTACAACTGTGCATAACCTTCCCCTATCCTTGTGAAGGTAGAGAGGTTGTTTCTAAAGGACCCCAGGCCTAAGTAACACATATTAAAAAAAATGAAAAGGAAATAGTAGTGAAGAAGTTCATTACCAATTTTTTTTAAAAAATAGTAGTGAAGAAGCCATGTTGAAAATAATGGAGAAAAGAACAGTAACAATAACAAATAATATGATAACCTAAACAAAAGGTAATAAAAACAATAGGTAAAATAGCCCCCAAGGCCTAGCTCAAGTGGCAAAAAGTGGAGGATTTGTGGCTTAAGTCGCAGGTTCAAGCCCCAGACCATGCAAAGCTAAGTCCGGTATTTAAGTGGAGAAGGGTAGAGGGGCGGGCCCATTATCCACGGAGTTTAGAAGGTTGTGATTGGTCCAAAGGGCGGGTCACAGACGGATTTCTCGGTTATCAAAAAAAAATTAGGTAAAATAAATCGAAGAATAAGATGGTACAAGAGTAACAACAATAATACTGATAGGGAAAACTAGACAACTCGACTATCTACTACTTTCTACCCTATTCCTCGACCTTCATATTCTCCTATCTAAGGTCACGTCCTCGGTAAGCTGCAGTTGTGCAGTCCTATCTAATCACCTCTCCCTAATACTTCGGTCTATCTCGATTTTCTCCTTAGAACCAACTTATTCAACCTCTCACACCTTCTCACTAGGACATTTGATCATTTTCTCTTCACATGTTCAAACCATTTCAGCCTCGCCTCCATCATCTTGTCCACCACAGGGACCACTTGCACCTTGTCCACGAATATCCTCATTTCTAATCCTATCTTTCCTAGTATGCCCATACATCCATCACATCATCCTCATTTCCGCTACTTTCAACTTTTGGACGTGTGAGTTCTTGATTGGCCAATACTAAAATTTTGATTTTAAAATGTTACTCATTATAAATCATCTTTTTTTTTCTTCATTAAATTTATGAACCACTGGATTGATCTCAACTGCAGCAGTTCCTGGTATGTATGCTGGTGGGACCCTGTGTTGATAGCTTACCAGAGAAGCAAATCCTTCCTGATGTTCTATGTTCCTTACAGAGAATGGGAAAATGCTGTCTCATGTTTACTCCATCTCCTCTATTTTAGAAAGAATTATCCAAGAAGAGTCCAACTTTCCCATCCTCGTTTGAGATGTCACTTATTACGTCGTGAGAAAAGACTGTTGAGAGCATGTGTATAAATAGTACCTCGCAATTGCTTTAGTTAATGATCTCCAACAAATCTCCAAAGAGATGGCCTAGCGGCTAGGAGCTACAATGTAATCCCACAAGTGAGTATAGGGTTTCTAGTACTAAGTATTAAAATATTTTGAAGAAAATCTTTGGAGTATAGTTGTCAGAATTTTAGGTGATTGATATGCAGTACAAAGTAGGAGAGAGAGGGGAAGAGAGAGAGAAATAGAATTTTAGTGAACATTTTACTATGGATCTCTATTTTTTTTGTCTACTTCTTGTATGTGGGAGCCCTTTCCCTTTGTAAATGAATATATTTCTTAAAACTTGATAAAAGAAAGATGGACATTTTACTATGAATTTATGCTAGCCCTTTAAATGATTTTGCATATTGCTCAATACTAGTATATACTTTTTTAGGTTCCAAAAAAGAAAGTTTTGCTTCCATTTTTGTTCAGTCCCAAACTGGAGTTTATTTTCATTCAGCTGATAGTTCTATGTATTTTATACAACATTAAATGTTTTGTGGGACCAGATTCTCAAAAACAAATACTAACCAACTGATCTTATAGACTCTTCTCTTAGTTACAACGCCATAAGTCAAGTTAAGAAAATACATCATATGTGGAAGAGGGAAAGTTTGCTTCAGAATTGATTGTGAATCTATTCCAGTCTAAGAAGAATGTTTGCACAAGCACTTGAATAGATTTAGTTGTGCTGATCGCATATGAAAAGCTTTTGTTCATTTTGAGTGATGAGGAAAACAAGATCGTGAAAGACTTCAGGGGGGGGGGGGGGGGGGGGGGGGGGGGGGGGGGGGGGGGGGGGGGGGGGGGGGGGGGGGGGGGGGGGGGGGGGGGGGGGGGGGG
>JAJOOH010035416.1:0-13293 GCA_029582605.1 Solanum gracilifrons | reverse complement strand
CTATATATACATAGGTATATATATATAATATTTATATTTATATAAAGCGTGTCACCCACAGAACAAAATTGGCTTGTGGTGCCACGGTAGGAGGGCAATTTTAGAAGGCTGATGTTGCGGGTTCGAATCCCATTTGTACCTATTTTTTTTAGAAAGACATTTTTTTAAGAAAAAGGAAATTGCTGCACACGTTCTTTTAAGAAAAATTAGAGAACTAAAATTAATTTATATCGAAAAGATGAATAATTTAATCAAATATAAAATTAATTTAATCGATAAGTCTATTTGGCACCCACGAAGTCTAAATCCTGGATCCGCAACTGTGTGCAATTCAGATGAAGAAAAAAAAAGGTCTGGTCGGTGGCTGATAAGAAAAGTCCAAATAGAACAGTGGAATTATTATTATCATTTGGTGTACAACAACAACATTTGTTACTATTTCTTCTTCACTTCTGCATTAAGAAAACAACAGATCCCTTCTACCTCTCTAAATTCTCCATTTTTCTTCCTCATTTCTTTTACAAATTTTATTCATGGCAACCACTGGGCACACCAATCTCAATGCAAAACTTGTAAGTTTTTTTTTTTTTTTTTTTGATCCATGCATATGAGAAATGAATTTGAATTTACAGCTTTAAATCTTTTACCGTAAATTTCTATTTGATTTTTTTCTAGGTATTGTTAGGTGACATGGGAGCTGGTAAATCAAGCTTGGTTATACGATTCATAAAGGGTCAATTCCTTGAATTTCAAGTATTCTTCTTTCTTTTCCTTTGCCCTTTCAATTTTGACATTTTTTAGGGTTTTGTAATTTTTGAGTTTATGGGTGTTGATTTAGAATCCGGTAATCAAAGTTGATTATTGATATTGCAGGAATCGACGATTGGGGCGGCTTTCTTTTCGTCTACACTGGCAGTTAATAATGCTACGGTGAAGTTTGAGATATGGGATACTGCTGGGCAGGAGAGGTACCATAGCTTAGCACCTATGTATTATAGAGGAGCTGCAGCTGCTATTATTGTCTATGATATCACTAGCTCGGTAAGAGACTGTCAAATTGGGAGAATTTGCAATTCAAATGGGTCAATACAAGTGCTTTCGTTGTTGGCCTTGTTAAATTGTTTTACTTGATGTATATATTGGTTTTGCAAGTGAAAAGAAATAGGAGTAATGGCTGCTTTACTTCATGCATTTGTAAGGTTGAAAAGGGGTAGATTTTGGAGCTAATTACAGGCAAAAAAAAAACTAATGCTGGTCTTCAAATGATTTTCTCTGTCCATAAATCAACCCCCTTAAGAGGAGGTTTCCTATTTGCACAAATTTAGAAGGTTAAGGTATTTAATGTCCAATTCAGAAGTGTCAAACAAAAAAGTGCACAAAATGCAGTTTATGGTTTTCGAATATCTCGTATCGTAGAAAATTTTGTTCCTTAGTGGTGGAAGGACTTCTCATGAAATGAGAAAAGCAGTGGATACAGTTTTGGTCTCTATAGAATTAGGATTAATGAGAGAGAATTCTTGCTTATGTTCACTTTGGCTTTTGCTTTACTTATCTTGTTTCGGATTTGAATGATCACAAATCTGTAATATGGATGTCTGCATGTTTATGCATATGTCTATGCATCTATATTGAGATGTTTTCTTTTGTTTTCTGCTAATTTAGGATTCATTTGCAAAGGCAAAGAAATGGGTGCAAGAATTGCAGAAGCAAGGTGATCATCCCTTCTACTTATTTGCTTTGTATAGATTAAAAAAAAGTGAAAGTTATTACTCCCTCCGTCCATTATTGTTTGTCAGGGTAAAATCATGCACAACCTTTAAGAAAAATTTGATATAAGGTGCAATTTGACTAATATAACCCTACTATCAATCATTAGTAAAATGGTTTGTACTTTTTGAAAACTGTAAAAAATAACTTTTTTCACATTAAAGTAGTCTTGTAACTTTAAAATGGCTAAACTAATAGTTATGTAATTACTAAGGGCAGTATTGGAAAAAAGTGACTAATTGTTTCTTGATTGTTTAAATTGACAATTAATTTTGGACAACTATTTTTAGTATACCTGACAAACAATATTGGACGGAGGGAGTATCTTCTTTCTATTTTGAGTAACCCAGACAGCTCCTTTTAAGATGTCTAGTAAACTCTGGAAAAATCATTTTGATGCCGTTTATTTTTTCCTATGTGGTTTTCTGCCTAGTGTCAACTTTACTTTTGATGATCCAGATTTTGTTTTGAAATAACCACGACCCTGTTTAGATGGGGTTTTCAGGAAAATAAGCAATTTTCTGATAACATGGCAGGTAATTCTAACATGATCATGGCTCTTGCTGGCAATAAGGCAGATCTAGAAGATCGAAGGAACGTTCCTGCAGAAGTAAGTTGTACTTTTTGGTAATCCAATGTTTCATTTCCATCATCCTGTATTGAGGTTCCTCCTATTGGTCCTTGCCTAGCCTTTTTATATCACAGTTCTTAGATGCAGAATTTGATATATTGCTAGTAGTCTCTGCTGAACAACATATCCAATCTACAAGGTTGGCGTTTGAAAAAAAGAGAGTAGTAATTGGTGCTTGTTATTGCTTAAGCTTTCTTAAACCAATTGTGAATTGGACTAGATTTGAGAGGACCGAAACATTTAGTCACCCTCTAAGATCTTCAGTTCCGAGCATGATATAAAACTAAGGTACTCATTTGGTGGGAATCAATATGAATCAAGTATGTTTCAATCCTAAACAAGTTGGTGTTGGCTATATGAATCCTCTACATCTATCACCGCATTCAGAGGTTTCATCATAATCAGCCTATTTTTGTATTGGGCGCTAACCAGTACAGCTTTTCTTTAGCTCAATGTGGAGTTGGCTATGCTTTACTATGTTCTCATAGTCAGAGATTTTTTGTGGCAATCACTTTAGGTAAAATTAATCCAATGCAATTAGTACTCTAGGAGAAGTTTGCTGCCTTTTTAGACTCCATTTATGGGATCACACTGGATATGTTGTTGTTGTTGTTGAGGAGAAGTCTGCTGCCTTCATTTTTTTGAAAATGCTATTTCCTAGTTTAGTTTGTTGCAATTGTAAGATAGGTCATATGAATTCGTAGGCTGTTAGGTGATACATAGATCTCTTCAATTGTGGAACAGGAATGAGTTCTCAATCCGTCGCCTAACCTAACATGCAATTTTCCGTGGTTAAGCATTTTTAGATCTATGTCAATGCTCTTATGGAACCTTGAACGTTGAAAACACTCTTTATTTTTTTTTGAAAATGGTAATTGTTTCTATTTCTGCAGGACAGTACATAGGTTGTACTGAAACCCGTATTTACATAAGGAAACTCTAATAATACCGACCTATCCCTATAATGAGTCTAAGACATCAATGATAGAGACGGTATCATTAGAGTAAATTTGATTACACCAAAAACAAAGAGTCGAAATGCAATTCAGTTTAACTTGTTGCATACTACTCTCCCTATTCTCAAAAACTCTAAGGTTCCTCTCTTTCCATATTCTCTTTATTTGAAGAGAATGTGGAAGTCATAAATAGTGAAAATTCTTAGAGAAGATCTCAGTGTTCTTATGAGCTGGATTTAGAGACGAAAGTCAACACTAAATTGTTGAAGAGCAAGATAAATAATTAGATCACTAAATTTTAGCTCCCGATGGCTACTATAACTTTTTAGGAGTGGGGGCAGGATATTTGCCAGTGACTAGGGAATTCGCTAATCTTTGTCTATCTGCTTAATCATTTGTATGTTAGTTACCTTATTAGGTTTCTCTCTTATCCAGTAACTGAGGTAGTTCAATCTCTTCATTGTTTTGGTACATCAGTTTTCCTGATAGTGTTCTTGGTGACTTTACAGGAGGCACGCTTGTACGTGGAGGAAAATGGCCTCTTTTTCATGGAGACCTCTGCCAAAACTGCTGTGAATGTCAATGATATTTTCTATGAAATAGGTACGATGATTTCTTTTCTCATTTAAATATTTCCTTTTGTTGCTCTGTGTGTTTTTCATTTATTTCTAATGGTATATTAAGAACAGGCAATATTATTATGCATCAAAGTTGTTGAATCTTAAGGTACAAGTCAAATGTAATTTCATCTTCAGTGGTTGTCATCTTGTGCTCATCCTATTAAATCTGTTTCTTTTTCTTCGATGAATATCATATGTTAAGTTATTTTCTTTCGGATTTAGCAACATAGGATAACTATTAAATTTAAAAAACATTAGGCTTATTGTTTAACCTACACTCGAATGGTTGAAGGGAGATAGTGCAACAACCTTGCCTTGGTGTTTGCACTGAAGTGCTGCCTAAGTGAGGTGAGCCAAAGCACTCAGTTCTTGTTACACCTAGCTTTAAAGCTTAAGCACTCCTATTTGCTTTAGCCTCGGTTTACTCATACTATAGTTAGGCATCTCTAGTACCTTAGTGCGTAGATTGGAACTTTATGAGATTCAACTCGTCTGAAAGTAGTGTCCTTCCCTTAATGTTGTTTGGGGTGATGAGAAGAGAGCAGTGTACGTATCTGTTTCCCCCTCCTTTTCAATCGAAAAAGCTTGGAAAGACTAATGAGTTGCTTGCTCTCGTTTGTTAAGACAATGAATTCTCATTAAACCTTTTTCACAACAAACCACCTTCAACCTTGCTCAAATATTTTACCAGATCTTACTAAATTCTAGCATAGTAATTTTACCCTATGGGCTATGTTTATTATAGTTTGTGATATTTGTATCAATCTTACTAAAAATATGCTAATATTGAATAGGGAGAAACAACCTAAGTCTTTTAAAAGTGTGAAGTTTTTTTTCTCCAAATGCCTAAAATCTAGCAGGATGAAATTCTGAAAACTTTTGTTATTTTAGGGCTTGCACTTTATGTAGGTCTTTTACTTTTGTTGTGCAAGAAGAATTGCATGTCTTTTTTATTCGCTTTGAGTCCCTTAATCTTTGGAGTTTGCCATTTTGCAGCTAAACGGTTGCCTACAGCTCAACTCACTCAAAATCCAGCAGGAATGGTTCTTGAAAACAGACCAGCAGAAGGATCTCGAACTGCATCATGTTGTACTTGAAAATCATCATCTCTCATAAATTCATTAAACCTTTCCTAATCCTTGTCTAGAGTTCACTTGTTCTTTCATGCTGTGCTTGTACTGATGAACATGAAGTTTGGAAAGTGGGAGTGGCATGGTTCATAGGGAGTAGAATATGTAAAAAAAAAAAAAAAACGATTTCTTTAGAAGTTCCCTTAATAGATGCAGGAGGCACCTGATTTAGTGCACATTGGCTTGGTCCTCACCTCATGCTTCTTGTTTCTTTCTTTTCGTATTTTGTAAATGATTCTAATTTCCATCAACCATTACCTCTTCATTTCCACCTGATGAATGGACCGGAGTCCGAACTCTGTTATGATATTCCTTGAGTCTTGAATAACCTGTTTTGGATTGTTTTTATTATAATGTTGTGAAGCTTGTAATTTGCTTCAATGCTAGGGGGGAAATGAAGAAAAAGGACCATCTGAGACTCATCTTATGCTCAGTGATTATTTCTTTTTTTAAAAATGTGTAAAACTATAGATAGGAAACTAAAGAAACTTACACAATTATTACTATTATTGCTTTGAGTTTTATAAATTTATAACTCAAGATATCTTGAGGTTGTATATATTAAAATAAAAGTGGAAGTAGCTTTGAAAATCAGATACTTATTATTTTATGCTTGGTCATACCGAAATAATGATGTTAAAGAAAACAAATATTATTAGTACACGAATTTTAGATATTTACATTTTTATGTGTGGACAGCTAGGTCCATAACCAAACAATCAGGAAATAGTGTTATAAATAATGTTGGTCCTACTTTTTCTGGTAATGGACATGCAAGTTACACGTTTAGTTGGTCGATAAAAATAATTATATTCGCATTATATTGTACAATATATATATATTGTTTTGTCGTGTCATGCAAATTCATAAATATCACTTTTGGCAACTTTATTTTTGATTTTCTGATTCCTAGTAGTTAATGTAGCTATGTTAGTAATTAATTTATAACTTAGATTTTAAATATTCACGAGAATAATCGAATTGGTTGAGCAAATGGAGTGTCTTTGTCTCAAGTTTGAAATTTCATGTCTGCTTTTTGATCGACATTGCTGCACTAAAATTACTTCTCCAATGTAGTTTGTGAACTATTAGACTAGATCAAAGTTTACCCTATGTATATTCGAAAGAAAGCAACAGTGCATTTCTTGTCGACAAAAGGGGAAAAATATTAATTTTAATCACATATTTAATTGTATGTGATTAAATAGATAGATGGTTTAAGTCATCCCCACCAACTATATATATCTATTCAGCAACATATTTTATAAATGGCAATAATTAAGTTAATGTTGTCCACGTTTAGTAAAAAAATATTCCAACATTGAGAAGCTTTTTTTGGATAAACATGTTTCCAAAGGTGATGTCGAAATCTTATTTTCTTGACTCAATCTAATCATATTTTTGTAAACGGCAAACGGTCAAATATATCGCTGTACTATATGAAATAGTTTGAATATACCTCTAATTATATTTTTGGGCTAAATATATCCCTTCCGTTATACTTTCGGGCTAAATATAACCTTATGACTAACAGATGACACGTGAACGACTGAGATTAAGTGAACTATTTAATTTAAAATAAAGCAAGTTCGAATATAACCTGTCCCGTCCCAATAACTTGACCCAACCTAATACGTAAAATTAACCCACCCAATTTGTCTTTCAAACAAAAAAACCTAATGGGCGATTTGAGTTCTTGCTCTCCAGCAATGTCTGCAACTTGGAGCCTCTTCATCGCAAAGATTTTTGCTCAAAGGTATGATTTCTTTTCTTCTTCAAACTTTATAGTTGGTATGATTTCTTTTCTTCTTCAAACTTTACAGCCTAAGATTTTGAGTGTGATTCAAACTTTATAGTCTAGGGTTGTTTTTTTTGTATAATTTCTTTCATTGTTTGGAGTTTCATAGTCTAGGATTTTGGGTATGATTTCTTTTCTTGCTTTAAATTTCATAGCCTAAGGTTTTGAATATGGTTTCTTTTCTTGCTTCAAGCTTCATATATAGCCTAGGTTTTTGGGTATTGATTCAAATTCGACATAATCTGTTTATATTATTTGCACGAGTACTCTTGATTTGTGATCCCGAATAATTTAGAAATTATTTTTATTTGTGTATAAAAATACGTTAAATTTTTATTTTCTTTATTCTTCAACAGTTAGTCTCTTATATTATATTCTTCTACAATCATGAAATGTGGTCCCTTTTGTATTTTTTTAATTCTTCATCAGTCATAAAATATGGTATCTTTCACGTTTTCTATTCTTTTACAATCACGAAATGGGTCCCTTTTTAATTTTTAATTCTATAATTATAAAGTTTTTTTTTTTGTTTTTTAGTCAATTTCTTTAATTTGTTGTGGGGATGATTAAAGTATTTACACCAGAGTCTGCTCTGTTGAAATGCTTTATACATAGCCATGAACTTTTGTGGTTTAATTTTACATAAAAATTTGACCTTTTCAGATGGTATATCAATATTATACCAAAAACTATTGTTCATGTTGATGTTTGAACCAAACTAAAATGCTTCCTACTTTTATGTCAAAATTGAGGCTAAATATGTTAACTTAATACAAGTATTTATGAAATAACAGTGGTTCTTTTTAGAGTGGATAGAAGTGGTGTCTATTGTTAAGTTTTAGTTGCAAAAGTTTGGATGTATTAAGAGAAACAGTTTATTCAAGACAAAGTGAGTTTGTGATTGAATTAATGCAAACAAGTTATTTTGTAGGGTTGACTGTAATGGAGATAATGGATATGAGGTTACTAAGGGGGATGGCAGACACAGTCAATTTAAGGGTGAAAAGGTGCACTTGTAGGGCATGGGATCTTGAAGGAATTCCATGTCCTCATACAATTAAAGCCTTGTTGCAGGAAATAATCAATCCTTTAACTGAAATGAATTGGTATCACAGCAAGGAGGCATTTCTACTAACTTACAAGCATAAGTTGCAACATGTGAGGGGAGAATTTTTTTGGAAAATTGACCCTCTTCAAGCAATGGAGCCACCAGAGTTTGTCAAGCTTGCTGGCAGACCTAGAACTAAGAGAGTTAGACATAAAGATGAAGCACTTAAGAGGCAAGGTGAGTGGGCTGTGTCAAGAAAAGGTAGAGTAATGACATGCAATAATTGTGGAAAGCCAAATCATAACATTAGAGGCTGTGACAAGGTATTTTATTAAATAGTATAATTAACAGTTGTATGGAGTATTTATATTTTCTAACTTTTTGCTTGTCACAGTCAAAAATGAAAAAATGCTTGCTACAGGAAAGGGAAAAAAAAGCAGCGTAAAAGAAATTTAGTTGATGAGGGAGAGCCTTCTCAAACTTAAGAGAGCATCAACCTAACAGCCCCTCAAGAAACATAAAACAGTCAAAGTAACATGTTATGTGACTATGAACATGATGAAGATCCTTGTCTACATCCTACAGTTATTTCAGAGACTCTTACTAGGCTTCAAATGAGACAACATATATCAACAGGGAGAAGGGTAAAAAGCTTCAAAGGTGACCACAATGGTATAAGTGATCCAACAAATCTTCCAATGCAACCAAAAAGCTTAACTTGAAAAGGTAAAGATGCAATTACGTTCAATCAACTGAAAGTTCAAAGTCAAGAAAGAATTGCAAAGTTGAAGCCAAAAAAGGGACAATATCAGTTTGGTTAACTTTTGTTAAGTTTGTGGACAATTTAATTTGATGATGTAACTATTGTTTAAACAGTACTTTTGGGAAAATAGCTTTTGCAAAGTTGGGAATATCGCATCAGAACTTATGTTGTATAAGTTTTGGGGTTATATTGTGACATCCAGACGATATTTGATGATTTCATGTTATTTTGTGTTCCATTGGCAGTTTAGTATGCTGAATATTATGTTACGTTTTCTAAAATTTTGATTGAAATCTGCAGTATTTCGTGTTGAATCGTGCAGTCTAGTTTGTTGAAATATTATGTTTAGTTTTCTGAATTTTGGTCGAGATCGACAGTTTGTGCAGTTTTACTTGATTTGTTATACTTGGCAGTTGCACTCTTATAAGAAATGTTGCTGCACTTTGAGGCTAATTGTTGCTGTATTTTGATGCCAGCATTGTTGCACTTTTGAGGCAAATCACTACTACATTTTAAACCAAATTTGTGGCTATATTTTGAGACTAAATTTGTGACTATATTTTGAGATAGTTTGCTGCCACATATGGATGGAACTACATTTTTTAGCCAAACTCTTGCTACATTTTTTACCATTTGTTAATATATTTTGAGGTGAAATGTTGTTGTGTTAGTTAGTTAGCATATGGATGGAACTAAGCTCATATTTTTGGGCTAATGTGTGGCTTCATGTTGATGAAAATAGTTGTTGCACCTTAGCTATTAAACAAATGTTGCTAACTTAGCTGCTTCATGTTGATCAATATCTTCCTTGAAGAAAAATCGAGGTATTTTGTTTGAAATTGTTATCATGAGATATAAAAATAATTAATATAGCAGCAACACAACTATATAGCAACTATATAATTGAACTAATTAAACTCAAATTATTGAGATTATAAAGACCAACTAACTAATATGTTTTTATATGAGTTGCCAAGCTATAGAATGTGCTTACAGAAAATGACGATCTTTATGCTCTGAAAGTAGAAATCTTCAACATCAAGATTCGAACTTTTCAGGCAGCACAAGCAGAGGAATTTCGATGGAGTTAGTTGACCGAGTTGGGCTGATTTTAATATTGACTAGTTTGTCCATTTTCACATATTATACCTTCTAGGTCATCATTCTGCCTCTTGTTGACAACGATCATTTCGTGCATAAGTATTTTCTACCTCAAGAGTACGCAATTCTCATTTCTGTATATGCTACAGTGGCACTAATCTGCTTCTTGAGCATCTGTATTGGATACGTCATGCTCGAGTCCAAGAAGAAGAAGGCATGATAAGGCTATGGCAAGTCTTTTTTTTGCTCTATCGAATTCATGATAATTGATAATTTTTTCTTGATATCTTTTTAGCGCTTCTCGTTTTAAATATCCCATGTCATAGATCACATAGATTTTTCTGTATTCTTGAGTTCCTATGAGTTTTCTAGCTGATTTTTTTTATAAAATTTTCAAAGAACACTTGGTGTTACAGCAAGCTTGTCAATGATAATAATATTTTTGAAATTACATAACCAACATAACAGGGGAACATTATCATGAGTTGAGCTTGATTATCAATAAATATTACAAGAAAATCAACAAAATTTCCATGAGTTGAGCTTGATTATCAACTGTACATTAAAAAAAATCAGGATACTTCACCTAACATTACACAAGTTCACTAATTCATCACTTCATCACCCGCAAGGCAACAGACCCAATAACAAGAGCACACAAAATCATAATTAACGTCTTTATCTTCTTCACTTTATCTTCCAATAACCTTGATTTGTTTACTTCAAAATTGGTTGAACCGTTCATTGCATCCACTTTTTCCTTCAAGTTATCTTAATTGTGTCCAACATCATGTTCAAGTATCAACTTTAATCGTAGCCGGATTCGATTGAGTCTTTAAATTATTTATTAGAACCACCGCTCTATCTGAAAACACGTTGTCGTGCCACTCCCAGTAGCCACATGAATTTTTCTGTGAAGTGTAATCAAAACAACTTCAATTTATCAGAAAAATAAAACAAAGGTTTAAACTCAATAATTGAACTTACTTCAGGTTTAGGACATTGATAAAAAATTCAGATTTAGGACATTGATAAAGTTTGAATCATACTCAAGGCTATAAAGTTTGAAGAAGAAAATAAATCATACCTTTGAGCAAAAATCTTTGCGATGAAGAAACTCCAAATTGCAGACATTGCTGGAGAGCAAGAACTCAATCACCCATTAGGTTTTTTCTTTTGAAAGACAAATTGGGTGGGTTAATGTTACATATTAGGTCGGGTCAAGTTATTGGAGCGGAGCGGGTTATATCTGATTTTAATTTATTTTAAATTGAATAGATCACTAAATCTCAGTCGTCCACGTGTCATCTGTTAGTCATAAGGGTATATTTAGCCCGAAGTATAACATGATGGGTAAATTTAGCTCGAAAGTATAACTAGGGGTATATTTAAACTATTTCATATAGTACAAGGGTGGGTATATTTGGCCCTTTGCCGTTTTGTAAAATATAACATAATACTGTTACAAAAAATTGCGTCAAGTAATATTGAACTCAAAATCTCCTCTAACTTAAAACCAGAGACTAAATTAATTGATGATAAATATATCGTACATAAAATAATTAAACTTGTATTATTTATATATATCAATTCCATAAAAAATTCTGCATATGTCACTGAAACATCGGGAAGTGAAAGGTGATTGGTCTGAATTTTGTGCACATGCACTTCATTCTCATCGTGGTAGCTTTAACTAGCCAAATTATTATTGTTGCATTTTCTTTTGACTAGGGATGAAAATGGGTTAGGCGGGGCAGGTTGAGTTTTGACCCATAAATTTCTAATTTTCATCCGCCTCGCTCTGTTCTACAGAAAGAAAAAAAAAAATTCTCACAAAAGTTTCATGATGAAATTAAACTATGCATTAATATGCAGAAACCCCAAAAGTTAATTACAATAAACTTGGCCGATAAACCCTCCAAATCCACCCTAAATTTTAAGTTATACCAAGTCAAAACCGTTTAGCATTGTTATTTAATTTATAAATAAATCTTTATAAGACTACAATTGTGAACTTTTCGAGTAATTTCTCTGTCATTCATGTTTGAAAAATTGCCTAGCAATATCACTTTTGTTTCTTTTAACACTAACATATCATCCAACTATTTTTATTTACTCAAAATATACTTGACACAATAAGAACTCTTTTTTCTCCTAATGATGAAATGACATGTCACATTATTCTCTTTTTTAACAATAAATTCTTTAACTCTTTTAAACCATTCATATTTTATACCCAATAAAATATTATTACTTTTCCAAATTGAAAAAGGGAATTTTTATTGTTGTTAAAAACTTCATGTCACATTTTAAACACCGTTTTTATTTTTATTTGTTTATTATATTAAAAAATAAAGTTACATTTATATTTACAGTATTTACACTATTTTCTAGTGTGCTAACTGTGTACAGCCTTCAGTTGTAGGCTAGATGAACTCGAGATGAATTGAACCTCAGCCTGAAGAGCTCTTCTTTTATGTTGACGAAGAGATTGAGAAAATGAAACTCCAACGCATTGATTGAGTTAGCTAGAAGCATGAACTTCAATTTAAGTAGGACCAGTTGTAGAGATAAAGAAAATAAGAGGTTTGCGATTGTATTAAAATACCAATTGACAAAAATTAATCAATTTTTTATAGCTGACTAATTTATCCATAAGAGTTGTAAGAAATGATATTTATCCACTCTAGAATAAAAGGATTTCTAGTCTTTTTTTTATCTTATTTTCTAGTCGTAAAATTCTTCCAAGTATTACGGATGGAAATAGATGAAAAAGTATAAATTTCGATACTGACATAATTATCGGACACTATATTTCTCGATCTTCAAAGAAAACTGACTCTAGAATTGACCGATTAATCAATAAGAATGACAAGAAATGATATTTATTAAAACCCTATATCAACCACATGAATTCTCAAGTGACAAAAATGTTTTCCTTACTATTTTGTCTCTTCCTCACCTTTTTTTTTTGTCCCCATTATATAATGGCGTTCCAAGACCATAAGTGAACATTATTGAACAAGGACCAATCTTTCTTTTATTAGGATTTTTTACTTTATTTATTATATATATAAAGACAGAAAATATCAGCAATCTGTCTTGAAGAAATATATATTAGCCATGTGGAATTCAATCTCAACCATATCGACATCTCAACCAATGATCTAATTCGAAATAAATAATTTTGACTTGAAACATTTTCTCCCATTAACATTCGAAATAATATTAAATTTTCAAGACCATAAGTGAACATTATTGAACAAGGACCAATCTTTCTTTTATTATGATTTTTTACTTTATTTATTATATATATAAAGACAGAAAATATCAGCAATCTGTCTTGAAGAAATATATATTAGCCATGTGGAATTCAATCTCAACCATATCGACATCTCAACCAATGATCTAATTCGAAATAAATAATTTTGACTTGAAACATTTTCTCCCATTAACATTCGAAATAATATTAAATTTTC
>JAJOOH010035415.1:0-11390 GCA_029582605.1 Solanum gracilifrons | reverse complement strand
AGAAGAAATTAAAATATTTTTGAATTTTTAGAAGTTGTTAGACAAAATATATTTAAATTCTATTAAGGGAGTGATTTCCTCCTTAAATTAAGCATTTTAGTTGGAGTCCTTAATTAAACATGTATCCTGCTTTGTCAATTCCTCGGATACATATATTCATCGAATTAAGATACATGTATCCAACTAACGAAATGTGGTAGAGGAAGTAATAATCGAAACTACCGTGAATACTTGTAATTAGAACCTAAACTAGTGATATTTATGTTGTTTATCCTTTTTTCTTCTCGTAATAGGTTTGAATACATCTGACTGAATCACATCTGTGAAAGAGTCTTAATAACATTCAGACATTAAAACTCATACTTTTATTTATCTCTCTCAAACTCACACTTTATTTTATTGTTTTCTTCTCAAATCAGCTTCCCATCTCTCTCATCTCTTTCAACCATAAATCAATCAACTTAATATTTTTCCCTTTAACCTATAAATTATCAAATCCCATTTGGACATTCTCGAATCAAATTCTCTATTTTTTTAAAATGTATTTTAGTGTTAGTTTTCATCAGTTGTGAAACTAGGATTTAAGAAGAACAACAAGATGTCCATAACTAAAGCTAAACAAAAAGGAAAGAAAGCGTCCAAAATTGTGTGAGAAAATAAAGAGAAAACATAGCATTCAAAGTAGATATTCTTCATGGGAAAAATACTACAATATTGATATTAGATTGGAATTATAAAGTAGTGAATAACTTATCACAAACACTGTACCGTGGCAAACCACTGCCTTGAAAGTGATTTCGGCTCGACTCCGATGCAAATCGTTGTCGCCGGTCGCTCCCCAAGGTTCCACAATTACTCTCAAACACGTGCACTCGTGGCTGAGAGTTTGGAGGTTGCCCAAAACCAATTGCCCAAAAATATTCTAAGGATAAGAAGAAAGGAGGGAAATGTTTTGTTTTCCTTTTGTTGGATATCTTAGCATTCACAAATGCACTACTTGTATAGGAAATTTCTATATGAGTTATTGTAGAGTTAAGAGTTAATTTTGATAACGCATTGTGAATGTTAATGACATTAAAGGCAATTACATCACATTCTACAGAAACTCTTGTTTTGTTTTGGAACGGAAAGTTTATTCTTTCTGTAACATATTTTACTTTGTGTTCTTTGCATTACAATAAATGAATAGGTGAGAACTAATATCACAATCCCCCACTAATGCAAAGACAAAGAATAAGAATAATTTTTGGGCAAAGAAAGGAACTTGTACTTAAGTGTCAATATCTTTCGATTTGAATTGACACGTAGTGAAATGAGGCAACAACACATATCCAAAAAGTAAATTACTCTTGAACTAAATGGACATAAGTTGAGACCCCCATAACACATACCATATCCTTGATTTAAGCAACCTCCGCAATACAAAGTGCTTTTATGGTCATGCACACACACCTTGGGTCTTATGAGTGCTCTAGAAAGACGACCCAAGTCTTTCATAAAAGGCGACCATACCTTTACACTCACATAGGTGGTTCCATCAAGTCTATCTCAAATAGACCACCTTAAGGCTATAGAATCATTAAGAGAAAAATAAGCTCAACCTTATAAAACACTGCCTCACACCTGAAGGCTGTGATTGGCCCAAAGGGCGGGTCACAGACGGATTTCTCGGTTATAAAAAAAAAAACAAAAAAAAATAAAATATTGATGCCTAACAAGTCCACCACATTACCTCAATCAATGGGCTTTAGCCCCATCCCCCTCGACGTTTCAAGGATTATTTTCCTTGTCAAGCCCTTGTTCATAGGATCCATCAAATTTCTTTCGGACCTTACATATTCCAACGAAATAACACCTAATTTCAACAATTATTTAACCACACCATGTCTGATGCGAATATGTCTCTTTTTTCCATTGTACGCACTATTTTTGTCAATTCTAATTGCTACTTGTGAGTAACAATAAAGCGAGACTGATGAAGCTTGTCTTCCCCACAATCGCATATCCACCAAAAGATTTCTCAGCCACTCAGCTTCTTGCCCTGCCAACTCGAGAGCAATGAATTCTGATTTCATGGTAGAACATGCTATACAAGTCTGTTTGGAAGACTTCCACGAAATAGCACCTGCACCCAAAGTAAACACATAGCCACTAGTAGAGCTAACTTTTTCATTGTCAGTTACCCAGTTTGCATCACAAAAACCTTCTAAAACAACAGGAAATTTGTTAAAGTGCAAACACTAATTCATAGTACCTCTCAAATACCTTAGCAAACGATGAAGAGCATTCCAGTGTTCACTTCTAGGATTATGAGTATATCTACTCAATCTACTAACAACATAAGCTATATCAGGCCGAGTATAGTTCATTAGAAACATTACACTCCCAATTATTTTAGCATATTCAGTTTGAGAAACACTAGATTCTTTATTATTTCTCAAGTGTATGCTAGGATCATAAGGAGTTCTCACTGTAACTACATCAAAACAATCAAACTTTTTCAACATCTTTTCAATGTAATGAGACTGACACAAAGAGAAATCATTAGCAGTTCTTTTGATTTTAACTCCTAAAATCACATCTGCTTCACCAAGGTCTTTCATTTCAAATTTAGAAGACAAAAAGTTTTTGGTCTCATTAATAACATTCACATTAGGACCAAAGAGTAACATGTCATCTACATATAAACATATAATCACACAATATGAACCTATCATCTAGAATAAACACAGGTATCAGATGAATTTACAACAAAGTCATTATCCACTAATGTGATATTAAATTTTTCATACCATTGCTTAGGTGCTTGTTTTAGTCCATACAAGGACTTTCTCAATTTGCATACTTTATCCTCTTATCCTGGAATCACAAACCCTTCAGGTTGAGTCATATAGATCTCTTTCTCTAAATCACCATTTAGAAATGTTGTTTTGACATCCATTTGATGTACCACTAAATCATGAATAGCGGCTAAAGCAATGAGAGTTCTAATGGTCGCTATTTTAGTAACTGGAGAATAAGTATCAAAGTAATCAACACCTTTCTTTTGGTTAAAACCTCTAATCACAAGTCTAGCCTTATATTTTTCAATTGTACCATCAGGTCTCAATTTCTTCTTAAATATCCACTTGCTACTTATGGGCTTACAACCTTTAGGTAAATCATACAAGTCCCAAGTATGATTAGAAATTATAGAGTGTAATTCACTTCCAATAGCCTATTTCCAAAATATAACATCTACTGATCTCATTACTTCATCATAAGTCTTAGGGTCTTTTTCTATTAAATAGATAGATACTAATTCATCATTTAAAACATTAATATCAAAATTTTCAGTTAAGAAAGTAGTGATAAAATCATGACCAAAACTTGTCTCAATTCTACGTCTTTTACTCCTTCTAAGTTCATTTTCATGCTCATTAGAAATAACATTAGAAGAAGGCATAACATGATAATTAACAAACATAGATGTAGAAGCATTATTTTGCACATCACTCGGCACATTATTTTTCAAAGAAAAAATATGCTCAAAAAATTTTGCATCTCTAGATTCACAAATAGAATGATCATTTAGAGACATAAATCTATATGCAACACTATTTTGAGCATAACCAATAAAAACAGTATCAGAAGTGTTAGAACCAATAGTTACTCGTTTAAAATCAGGTGGACCAACCTTAGCCAAACACCCCCACACTTTCAGAAATTTTAAGTTAGGAGCAAACCCTTTCCACAACTCATATGAGATCTTATCTAACTTCTTATGAGGGACTCTATTAAGAATATAGCATGCAGACAAGACTGCTTCTCCCTACATATTGTCAGATAAATCAGAGCTTAAAAGCATAGAATTCATCATTTCCTTAAGGGTTCTATTTTTGTCGTTCGGCTACACCATTTTGTTGGGGAGTATAGGGAGCACTAACCTCATGTATAATACCATTTTTCTCACAGAAATCTTCTAGAGTTTTAGTACTATATTCACCACCCCTATCAGATTTAAATCTCTTGATTTTCCTTTTCCACTTCTACTTGGAATTCAAAAACATCCTTTCAGCCTCATTTTTAGACTTAAGAAGATATACCTTAGTGTATCTAAAAGAGTCATCAACAAAAGTAATATAATACTTTTCCCACCTTTGTTAATAGTGTTCTTAAAATCTGCTAAATCTGAATGTATTAGTTCAAGTAATTCGGTCTTTCTACTAATAATAGATTTGATAGGTTTGTTGGCATGCTTTGCTTCTACACACACAGGACATTTAGAAAAATCATCAGTTTTTATCATAGGATTTAATTTCATTTTTCTAAGTCTTTTAATAGAAGCAATATTAACATGACCTAGTCTACCATGCCATAAATTAATAGACTCAACAATATAAGCAGAATTTGAAATACTTGCATTATTGACAATCTCTTGAACAATGTTCAATACAAGCAATCCTCCACTAAGATATCCCTTCCCAACAAAGTCTCCTCCACGAGAAATAATTATTTTATCAACTTCAAAAACAAGTTTAAGGCCTACTTTGTTGAGAAATGCTCCGAAAACTAAGTTTCTACAGAGGGAGGGAACGTACAAAACATTGTTCAAGGAAAAAGTTTTTTCAGAAATTAATTTAAGTAAAATTTTTCCTTTACCCATAACTCTAGCCGTAGTAGAGTTGCCCATGTAAAGACACTCGCCATCAGTGGACTCCTCAAAGTCATGGAATAAATTCTTATTGGCACAAAAATGCCTTGAAACGCCTGTGTCTAGCACCCAATCATTTTTGTTAGCCACCAGATTTGCCTCAACGACTACAACAACAATCACTTCATTACCCTCAGCAAGATGAGCTTGGACATCACTTTGTCCTTCCTGTTTTGAGTCCTACCCTTTTCTTTGATAGCACTTGGCAGCCCTGTGACCAACTTTTCCACAAACAAAGCAAGGACCCTTAAAATTTTGAATTTGGCTCTCCGGCTTGTTAAATTGATTTTCTTCTTCATATTTCGTTTTTCGAGACTTTCTTTAGTTTTCCTTTGAACCTATCTTTCACAACAGTACCAGAAAATTCAACAAGATTAGCTTTAGAAGAATTAAGAGAAAGTTCTTCCATCTTATCTTTGAGACGATTTGCCTCTTCAGTCCTCATATGACTAATAAGTTCTTGGAGAGTTAAATTTTTTTTCTTATGTTTTAATTGATTTCTATAATCACTCCAAGATGGTGGGAATTTTTCAAGCAGAACATTAGCCTGAAATATCTCACACATCTTCATGTCCTCGTTGAGAACATCAGCAGTCAAGTTCTCATATTCGTGAACTTGTTCCATTATTGGTTTATTATCAACCATTTGGAATTTAATCCACTGACCGACAACATATTTTTTCTTTCCTGCATCATCAGCACCATACTTCTTTTCCAAACTATCCCATATTTCTTTGGCAGATTTATAGGTTAAAAATAAATCAAATAAAGGATTAGTCATATGATTTAGCAAATGTCCTCTCACAATTTTGTTATCCTTTTCAAACTCCTTTTTAGCAACATCATCAGTAGTTATAACATTGCTAAAATCAGTAGTGGTGTTAGAACTATTAATAGAAGGTTCTTTAAATAAAACATAATCAACTTCTAATTGTTCAAAGAAAATTAAAAGTTTTTGTGACCATCGTTTAAAATTATTTCCATCCAAAGGCTCAAGTTTTGACAAATCATTAAAAGTTTTGTTCAAAGAAATAGCCATTTATCAATATTGTATGTTAGTAAATCACTTTCAAATTGTTGGGAAAAATACTACGATATTGATATTAGATTGGAATTATAAAGTAGTGAATAACTTATCACAAACACTGTGTCGTGGCAAGCCACTGCCTTGAAAGCGATTTCGGCTCAACTCCGATGCAAATTGTTGTCGCCAGTCGCTCCCCAAGGTTCCACAGTTACTCTCAAACATGTGCACTCGTGGCTGAGAGTTTGGAGATTGCCCAAAACCAATTGCCCAAAAATATTCTAAGGATAAGAAGAAAGGAGGGAAATGTTTTGTTTCCTTTTGTTGGATTTCTTAGCATTCACAAATGCACTACTTATATAGGAAATTTCTATAGGATTTATTGTAGAGTCAAGAGTTAATTTTGATAATGCATTATGAATGTTAATGGCATTAAAGGCCATTACATCACATTCTACAGAAACTCTTGTTTTGGAATGGAATGGAAAGTTTATTCTCTTTGTAACATATTTTACTTTGTGTTCTTTGCATTACAATAAATGAATAGGTGAGAATTAATATCACAATTCTACCATCGATAAGTACGTTTCATATATATTTAAATTATATATGTGTGATGTTTAAATATTAATAAATTATGCATGAAAAACAAATAGTGTTAATCATTCAGTGTTTAGACCTAGAGACAACATCTTAATCATTTAGATGTCCATTCAGATTTAGATATCTTAATCTTAATGAAAACAAATGAGGCATATTGAGATCCATTTCTTACTTTTTACGATATAAGTACGCGTCTTATCGTACTTATCATCTTATGAATAATGGTACTTAGGTTATCCTATGGTCAAATATTGTATGAAAACAATTTGTTAGTTTTGGTTGCCAAAAATAAAGCATAGCCAAACAACAAAATGCCCTGTTTAATTCCGCAAGATCAAATATGTAACATTTATTTAGTTTATTTGTTATTCCCCCATCCTACATTAGTTGTTAATTTTTCTCTTTACACTTTCGAAAAATCATAAATAAGAAAGAGTAATTTTACTAATTTATCTTCTTAATAATTTTTTCAAAAACTTAATGACCAATTTTAAAATGAATTAATTGTAAAAGTAAAATAGAAAAAAATATAATTAATTTTATTTTGAATTTATAGATCGACAAAGAATTTGAAATAAATTATTTTTAATAATATGACAATAGGGAAAATTGTATGAAATAGCAAACTATTAATTCAAATTAAATGTTATAGTCATAGTTTATTTTATTTGTAATTCGCAGCAAACATCCCATTTTTTGTCATCTGATTCGGTATACAATTAGCTATTTTATACATTTCGGTATAAAATGTATAAAATGCATTTGTGTTTGTATAAAGCGAGAGAAAAATGTATAAACAAATACAAATACATATATTTTTGTCATATACACTTATAATTATACAAATTACAATATAAAAATGAATTTATACAAAACTGAACAATTTATATAATATTGGATGTATCTAGCGAATTATACAAATCAAAAGCTTCATAGCTCCATAACAAATTTAAAATTTGTTATGAAGCGCAATTATATAGACTATAATAATAACATATAAATATGATTTTTATGTTATTTCATTAATATAAGTAACAACACCACAAGGCACAAGATTGAAGTGGCAAGGGTCAAGGAGGGACAAAGTTGTAATTTTGTCGTCAACAATGTTGGGATGTACAGAATATCCGTTTGGGCAAAACTATGATGCTTGCCCAGGGATAAATGAAAATCTTAGCCCCAATACTTAGCCGAGATACCTTTCTCACTCTATTCTAAGGATTTTATCTCTAACAAGCATCGCCAGGTGACCCATTTAGCTTCTAAAAGTTGCATTTTTTGAAATATTTTCTGAATATTTTAGTTACAAAAGTTGATTCTTTACCCTCTTAATTCTACAAGTTGGTTCAGTTTTTAGTGGCCATTTTAGTCCCAGATGTTGTTTTTTTTGCAATATTTGGTGAAACTTTCATGGGTTTGGTTTTATGTAGTCAGTTGACTATTATCTGTTCTAGTTTGTTCTTTATGAACACTTGGGGTTTCACGTTTTATTATCAATATGTGTTTTGCTGTTCTGGAGGAGTAGACTAACTGGGACAGAAATTTATGTCTGTATTGAAAATGTCTTAGATTTTTGAGCATTTTGTAACACAAAATCCATCATCGGCAAAAATTATACTACACTATTTTAGTCTTTGCCATTTTTGGGCTTTGTTCTAAGTGAAACTATTCCATTGTTACCGCTATGATAGTGTAACTGACCTTATCCTAGTTTCAGCAAGGTTGTTTAACCATCTCTTTGAAACACTGCTTATGCTATAATGCTGTAAAAACAACTCATGTTTCCGGTCTATTTGCACTAGGAAGGTTATTACATCAAGACGCTTTGCTTGGTCCTAATTGCGCATTCATGCTGAGGACGGACAAAGATGTGATTAGTAAAATGATCAATTAGTAGATAGAACAAATATTATCCTTTCAATTAAGCAACTTTACCTTATTGAGTAGTGATCCAGACTGATATTTCATCAACCCAAGTTTCCAGATGGCATTCGCTGTTTGCATCTTCTTGCGATGCCTGCAATAGGCAAGGACTAGGATGGAGATGATCTCCCCTCTGAAGAGATATGGTTATTGTTGCTTTGTTAAAATGTGTAGTGAAAAAATCAACTAATTTGTTTGCTACTATCAATCTTACAATTATGTGTCCACATTTCCAGAACCATTTAAACCTTCAAATTTTGGGCATACTGGCAGGGAAGCCCTTTCAGATCTTCCACCTGCTTCCTACACTATTGTTCTCATGCCGGTTTGACACTTTGCCCATCTGTATTTTGATGCTTCATTCCTTCCAACAATACTTACAATTTATCGTGGTGTATTCTGTTTCAGCTTTGATTCTGTGAAAAAAACACCTTCCCTAAGGATGATCATACGTTCTTTGCCAAGCATATTTGCTTTGCCAAAAGCTTGTGTTCTCATAAATTTTTCACTTTCCAAGCATTTTGGTTCAGTGATAAGGATACAGCGGGATGTGTGAACATGGCGCACCTACCACTAGTTCGAACCCTGGTATTTAAGTGGGAGAAAGGGTAGAGGGGTGGGCCCATACTCCCTCCAGTTTCAAATGCACAGTTAGGGTTTGGCCTAGCAAACACACAGGAAATCTATCAATCATCAAAAAATAATTTTCTTCTTACATTTTGGGCAGTTCTTTCAAGAAGAATGTGGTAAAAGTGTATTAGCCATCATAACCTTACTTCTATTTTGTGATTGAAATCTATTTCCATTAACAGAAAGAGAGAGAAATTTGAAGGGGAACTTTCACGTATAGCCACTCAAATATAGCCTAATTACTCTCCATAGCTATAGTTTGATAATTACAATTCGTAGCTACATGTTATATGGAGGAGAGAGGCGATAGAGAGGGGGCAAAGAGTGGTAGAAAGGTGAATTGTATATGTATATAGGTTAGATAATTGTATATTATACATATGTATTTGTATATATGCCAAGCGAGATTGGGAGAGGGAGGAGAGAGGCGAACAAGATTGGGAGAGGGAGGAGAGAGTAGGAGAGAGGTGAATTGTATATGTATATAGGTTAGATAATTGTATATTATATTATACATATGCATTGGATATATGGCAAGCGAGATTGAAAGAGGGAGGAGAGAGGCGAGCGAGATTGGGCAGAGAGTGGGAGAGAGGTGAACTGTATATGTATATAGGTTAGATAATTGTATATTATACATATGTATTTGTATATTTTGGCGAATTATACATATACAAACGTGACTAATTATACAAACTCGAAGTCAACCCGCGTAATTAATGTATAATATTAGTCGTGAGTGGTAATTATAGCAAACTATAGCTATGATGAGTAATTAAGTAGTATAAATTTTCTTAACTGCGTAATTTTCCCAAATTTAAAATCTAGCAACAGAATGATTTTTTACACTAAGAGGACACTTGCTGTTTATCTATATTATTTTTTGGTTTTTCAGTTACCTGACACTAGCTATTTTAGTATATTGGTTTTCAGTTTTCTTGTTAGCTTTCCTATTTTGTATTTCCTAGATAGCATAGGAGTCTGCGTTCTGCTCTGATTCTTTTTTTCTTAGTTTTGCAGGTTTAAGAAAGTTTAGGCTCATATCAAGGCGGCTATCATGGCACATTTACTTTCTACTACGTGTTCTTTAGATGTCTCTTCCAGCAACAAGCTGCATTTCAAGTCAATTAACCAATGCTCTACTCCTATTCCAACATCTTTTAATATGGGAATTTCTTTCTCACCCTTGAAAACGCTAAGTTTGCAAAGCAAAAGGTCTGCAAAATATGTGATCAGAGCTTCAGCTGTTTCCATGAGCCAAGAAGCCAGAACCCAGAATGACTCTGGTTCTCAACAGACCACTGATGGAGCCTCCACTAGGAAGAAGGTCATGGTCATTGGTGGGGATGGCTATTGTGGCTGGGCTACTGCTCTCCACCTATCCAACAAGGGATATGAAGTTGCCATTGTTGACAACCTTATCCGTCGCCTATTTGACGACCAGCTTGGTCTAGATTCTCTAACACCCATCTCATCTATCCATAACCGCATAAGGCGTTGGAAATCTCTCACAGGAAAAGACATTCAACTGTTTGTTGGTGATATATGTGAGTTTGAGTTCTTGGCAGAAGCCTTCAAATCCTTTGAACCTGATTCTGTAGTCCATTTTGGAGAGCAGAGGTCTGCCCCTTATTCTATGATTGATAGGTCAAGAGCTATTTATACCCAACATAATAATGTGATCGGGACACTTAATGTACTATTTGCCATAAAGGAGTTTAGGGAAGAGTGTCATTTGGTCAAACTCGGGACAATGGGGGAATATGGGACCCCTAACATAGATATTGAAGAAGGTTATATAACTATTACTCATAATGGAAGAACAGATACTCTTCCTTATCCCAAACAAGCAAGCTCTTTCTATCATTTGAGTAAAGTCCATGATTCCCACAACATAGCCTTTACTTGCAAGGCGTGGGGAATCAGAGCTACCGACCTGAATCAGGGAGTTGTATATGGGGTGAGGACTGATGAAACTGCAATGCATGAGGAGCTGGTTAACAGACTTGATTATGATGGAGTATTTGGAACTGCACTAAATCGGTTCTGTGTTCAGGCTGCTGTTGGACATCCACTTACGGTGTATGGTAAAGGAGGGCAGGTACGAATTTCCTCTTTTTCCATGTGGTTCTGCATTTAATGAATAAACAACTAATTCTATTGAAGAAATCTTGAGCTCTATCCTATGGCTGGCAACGGGACCGGAACCGGGCATCACGGGCTGGAAGCGAACCGAACCGGTAATTCCGGAAAAGAATGAGTTTACCCGTCCCGGACTGGTACCGGACCGGACCGGAAACCGGGTCCCAACGGTTATAAATATTTTTAAAAAAAAATTATTAAAATTAAAAAATTAGGAACATTACTCAAAAATTTATACTTTTAAAGTTTTAAATACAAACTTTCAAACTTTAAAAGTATAAAAGTTTAAATTTCACACTTTAAAAGTTTGAATATTTAAATTCAAACTTTAAAACTATAAAAGTTTAAATTTCACACTTTAAAGTTTGAAAATTT